>CM077162.1:85411080-85693550 GCA_039583875.1 Platanthera guangdongensis
TTGGATGAGATCGACAGAATTATGTCTATAATTAGTTCGTCGAGCCTCAGTTCGAAGAATTTTTATTTCTCGTGGAACGAGTTTGTCAATTCAATATTCTGAAAATCCTATATCTAGGTTTTTCTTCGACCTCCGTCCCGCGCTTCAGTTCCTTGCTCTTGATCGCCGTTTCTCTCTGTGTTTTTTTCTTGCAGGACATCAATGGCGATTCCCGCAGGTGCTTTGGTTGCAATCAAGTTTGACTGCGGTTTTTGACATGGACTTTGAGTCGTTTCAACATTCTGACCCCATCTTTATACATCCTAAAACTATTGGAAGAACTTAGTTTAAAGGACTTCATGACCAGGCGCATCAAACTTCATGGAACAGAAATACGAGAATGGGTATATACATCTACTATTTCTGATGAAGATACTTTGGCCGGCAATATAAGGAACACTGTTGTTCCCTCTCTCCCACAGTTCTCTCTGAAATTTTTGGCTTAGTGAATGGAGAAGACAATATAGAAATGGATTCTGAGGAATTCAGTGATATGCTGAAATTAATGGGTTTCTCTGGGACAACCCTAATAAGTTGTTAAAAAAGCAATTATCCGCCGCCTATCAATGTTTGGCAGATATTACGGGAAAGATTCTGATGGCCAAGCACTCTGCTCACGACTATATCACCCATCACCATTTTTGATAATGTGTGTAGTAGTGAATAAGCGACAGGTTGATTGGAGTAAAGTGTTCTTTGAATTGATCAAGAAGAAGAACAGTAAAAAGGAAGTCTGCTTTGACAGAATATTGTATATTTCTCAAAGAGAAGGCTGCTGAATGTATGGTCTCCCCGACCATCTTCATAAACTCCAGCAAGCGCCTCACTTGCGCTCTATTGGCAGGTGGGAGAGGACCATATCCAAGCCCTCAAAGGCTTCCTCCTCCTCCCTCCAAACTTCTGAGAGCACAAGGGCTGTAAAGGCCGCTCCCCACCCTGTTGAAGAGGATCCTCCATCTCAACCATATATTCCAGCACCTCTTCCTCCAAAGAAGCCTCCTCATGTACCTACCCCTCCTTCATCTCCACCACTTGACCTGACAAACATTCCATCTCCACCTCCATCTTTCCCCTGCCAGTTGATCATCAACCGACTCCTCCAGATTCCCCTCAGGACATTCCTATTCCCCCACCTCCTCAGTCTCCTCTTCCCCCACACTTATCCACCATCCCATCTTATGATATACCATCAGATGCACTCATGCAAGATGCCCCCACTCCATCTATTATTCCTCTTCTCATTCCATCCCCTTCCCCATTTGATCCATCTACCATCATTTCCTTGCTCACCCCTCTTATCCAATCCTTGATCCAAGAGGCCATTACACCTCTTGTGACCTCCATTAATTCCTTATCTGCCCAGATCTCTCTTCTTTCTGCTGCCCCTCTTCATCTAGGGGCCTGGCTCCAGGTCTTCCTGAACCCAGGCAGGGGGAGATGCTCTGTGATGAAGTTACAGCATATGCAGATACAGCAGCAGCAGTCACAACAGTTCCCTTTCCAGCAGATTCAGATTCAGATGAAGATACCACAATTTTGACAGACTTTGATGCCGAGATGTCTGAGTTAATTCAATTCATGGATACTGACATTGATCTAGATGAGTCAGTTGCTCAAATAACTCCTGTTGGTGATTTCTATTTAAATCCCATAGTGAATTTATCAGTTTTGTTGAGAAGTTTTGACTCTGTATATATGAAACTCCCTCCAACAGATTTCTCTAAGACTTATTTGGCTATTGTACCTTATACCTCTTCAGTCAGTCCAGCAGTTGCCAAGCAACTCTGTGACAATTTTGCACTCTCTGCCTCCAGCTCAAAAGTCATTCCAGAGATACTCTAGTTCCAGTTTCAGCACCAGACTTTATTATGGATGACTCTCCAATGACAACTCTAGATGAGCTTATTCAGGCAGACATTGAAGAAGAGAATAAGGCAGTAGCTGATAGCTCTGTCTCCATTGTTTTTGAATCTTATACAGATAATTCTTCTTTTTTTGCTGATACTCCTATTCCTGAACCTTCTGCCCCTCCTCCAGCAAAGACTGTTATTTCTGATAAAGCTTTAAAATCTTTGGATTCATTGTATGATACCCCTCAGGATTCAGAATCTGATGATGATGAAATTGATTCTGATGAGGATGCAGCTAGCAGGAAAAAGAGATTGTTGGCAAAGAAGAGAAAGGCTGCTCCACCTCCCAAGCCAAATCCCATTGCAGACACTCCCTACTACATTCTACACAATATGACTCCATATAAGGGAATGCCAGCATGGATGTGGCTCTCCAAAAACCAGCAGAAAGATAGAAAGAGAAGCAGGAGATACTCCCCTCCTCCAGTGCACAGATACAGGAAGGATCCTCCTCCTCCTCCAGCAGCTGGTGCCAGTGGCTCTAGCTCCCAGAGATCTAGCCAATGCAGACAATCAGAGATCGGAAGCAGCCACAGCCATCAAGTAGTAAACAACATAAAGCAACAAGTTCTAAAGTACAAAAAGCTGAAAGCCCAAAGAAGCCAGACTCCCCTCCAATTCCTTTTGAAGATCCAGAGACTGCTAATACATCAAGCATGGCTAGATACGAAGAGCTGATTGGTCTATCCTTGATAAATAAGCCAAAGCAGAAGGAAAAGATATTTCTGGTCTTTCAACCATGTCAAAGTATAAAAAGGAAGAGCTGAAAAGATTTGACAAAGGTAACAAATTGTTTAATGTTGATGACTATATAAACTTCATCCAGAAGCAGTTGTCCCCAGGGCTACTTCATTGAAAATTATTGGGGCAGCTGATATGACCATGTCAGTGGCTCAAGCTCAAAATCCTAACAGAGAAATCATTTTCAAGAAGACAGGAGAAAAGATAGCAGAAGACAAACCTCAGCAGAAGAAGCCAAAGAAGTAACTTTTCTTATTGATTCATTTCTATCTGTTATTGTTTTTTAAACTGTGCTATCTGTTAAGCAAAGCTGTGTATATATATATCTGTTGCATGTGTTATAATTCTCTGCCAGATATATTTCTTTTCTTGCTTTGTTTTTCTGTTTTTAGTCTCTATTAGTGACCTCACCCAAGTAGGGGGAGATTGTTGGATCCCTAGTTGATTTGGGCTAGGTTCACTGACTTAGGATGTGACCCCTCTTGTATAGCCAGGGTCAATTCATGTCCTAGAGTCTAGGTTAAGTCCTTAGGCTCAACTCCAGATGGACCAGCTTTCATCAAGACCCTCAGAGACTCCAGACTCACAAGTTTTTCAAGACTAAGTAAAGTGAGTTCGACTTTCGTCGAACTCAGCTCGACGAAAGGAATTCTGTGCTTGACGATCGTGAGACAATTCGTAGTGCTGAGTTCGACGATCTAAGTTCTCTGTTCGACGAAAATTCAGTTTCTGCATCAAGCCAAAGTCAGAAGGACTTCAAATTTTTTCTAAGTCCAGCTTCAAGCTTCGATCGACGAATTATATTCTGAGCTCAACGAACTTGGACCTCAAGTTCACAGCTTCTCAGGTCGACGAAGTCAACCTCTCAGGTCGACGAATGATAATCTCTACTCGACTATTTTTGGACTCAAAGAATCTGTGTCGACACTTAGGGTTTGTGTCGACACCAGTCAACTTGTGTCAACACCAGGATTTCAGTCGACACTAACTTGTGTCGACACTAGGATTTCAGTCGACACCAGCTTCTGTCGACACCAGAGGATTTGTGTCGACACCAAGATCAATCTATCGATACCAGCTTATGTCGATACAACATTTCAGCAGATACAAGATATTTTGTCTAAGTCCAAAATTTTTCTCAGGTCGACGATTCTGTTTCTCAGCTCGACGAATGAAGAATGTCTGTCAGATGTATGAAGATTGTCTGGTCGACAAACTCTATCAAGCTCAACTCGACGAACTCAAGCTCAGCTCAATGAACACAAGTTCAGCTCGACGAAATGTGTTCTTCGTTCGACGAATCCAGATTAGGTTTTATTTAAGGTTCCTGTCCCGTTTATTGGGGCTGATTCCTGAATATTTAATGTCAGATCTTCTCGGAATGTTACCGTTAGAACGCGCATTGACTATGGACGATTACATGCCGTTTTTCCATGGGACAGTTAGGAAAGTCATTGATGGCTGATTCTTTCCAAGGCTGACTGTAATTACTGCTCAAGAATTTAAAAAGTTTGAAAATCCCTCAGTCAGATATAGACACTGAGACAGACACAAGAAAATAGAGAATCAAGCAGAGTTCAAAAATCACAGTACAGAAGATACTCAAAAGTTGCAGAAGAACAATAATTAAAATCAAAAGTTCTTGACTACAATCAGCCTTGACCAGAGAACTCTCTCAAGAAGAAGAAGAAGAACAACTAAATTCAATCAAGAGTCTTCTTCTCTCTATTCACAAGATAACTTCAAAGGACAACAATCAATCATTCTGTCAAAGACGTTCCTGAAGCAGTTCTGGTCCAAGCATTCTAGGTCATTGAAGGCCCATAACCCTGAAGCAGTGCTCCAGCATTCCTGACCAATTCAAGATCTCAGGGGGAGCAAGAGCTGCTAAATCAATCCACAAGTCTTCTCTCTGGCTGTTGACTGAGAAGACACTATCACCCTCTCTCTCATTACTGTACAGGGTTTTAAATCCCTTCAAAATTATTCTGGTTGCAAGTCTCCTTCCAAAAGACTTGAGAGTTTGGTTTTTTGGGGACCTGATCAAAACCCATTGGTGCCCAGGACACCTGATCAACTCATCCTGCAGTGGATTCCTACCTAGGGTGGTAGAAGAGTGGATGTACCCAGATTGATTGGGAAAACACTATAGCTCCTTGTGTCTTCTGGTTGCTTGTTTTTCTTTTGTTTTCTGGCTGTGATCTGTGATTGCTCTGTGTTTACATTTACTTTATATTATTTGCTTCCCTGTTCACTTAAGTTTACAAAAACAGTTGTAAAAAGTTTTTAGTAAGCACCATACTCTATTCACCCCCCTCTAGAGTATATCAGATCTAACTTGCACTTTCAGGGGCATCAGGAGCCGGACCATCGGCTGGGCTGGAGACCCGAGTGGTAGCAGCATGGGCCACAGAGTGGTTACCAGGGAAAGGACAACCGCCAGGGGGCCAGGATTAGTTCCATCCCCCAGGTTGGCTGCAGGCCCAGAGACCTCCCCTCCCCGATCAGAATCAGGCTATATCCATAGCCATGGGGGAGAGGAGGAGAGCAGTGTGGAGGAGGAGGAGAGAAGCCCGGGTGGAGTAGACTTACTATGACTTCCACCAAGAAGAGGTGCACGCCACGGTCACGTGCCCGGAGTTCCTTGAGACGAGAGGAAACCAGGAGCAGTACCAGTAGCAGGGATGGCAGGAGGTGAGTATTGAGGAAGTCCTGCCTCGGGCGGAGGAGGATCGATGTGAAAACTGGGTAGACGTCGGTACCCGGGGAGGGATTAGAGTGATCCACGGGGGGGGGGGGGATCGAGGATTCTCGGAAGGAGAGCCTCCATACTATGTACCGTCAGAGCGTTGGCTCCACATCCCAGACCCCACCCCCGAAAGAGAAGATCACCTTCTCAAGGAAAGATATGCTGGATCATGAGGATCCCTTCTGCGATGCGCTGGTTATCCAGACGGCCATCGAAAATTTCACCGTCTCTAGGATCCTCATTGATAATGGGAGCTCCTTCAACGTCATCTTTAAGAAGGCGTTCGACGCGATGAAGGTGGAGGCGAAGAGGGTGCTGGCATAAGATGACCCCTTGTTTGGATTCTCGGGGGAGAGAAAGGAGGTAGAAGGAGCAGTGGGGCTCCACGTCACTCTAGGGGGGGGGGGGGCAGTCCCGGAATTGTCGGTTTGTCATCGTAGATGCCCCCAGTAGCTATAACGCCATCTTCGAAAGGCCCCTCATTAGCGCCTTCTGCTGCATCCCCTCATCGTTCCACCAATACCTGAAGTTTAATGACGAGGGGATCTAGGTCCGGGTGCGGGGTGACCCCAAAGTAGCAAGGGAGTGCTACGTCACCTCCGTAAACTCTATCTCCTGGCAGGAGGGGGCCGAGGAGATGGGGTGGAGAATGGACGAGGAGGAGTAGGAAGCGGGAGGAGAAGAGATGGAGGTTGAGAGCTGCACCGAGGTGGAGGAGTAAGGAGGAGCCCGGGAGGAGTCGGCTGAGGCAATGGTCGTGGAAGAAGTAGTGGAAGCTAAGGAGGCCCAAGTCCCGGAGGAGAGGGATGCCGAAGAATGGGGGAGCAGTCTAGGCTGGAGGCTGCAGAGGAGATCAAGGAGATGGAGGTTCTCACCCTTCGAGGCAGGGTGGAGAAGGTCCGCATCGGCGAGGGGCTGACCCCGGAGGCTCAGGGCAGGATGCTGGCGTGCATTCAAAAGAATGTGGACATCTTCGCATGGAGCGCTGTGGAGATGCCAGAGATTGACGCGGAAGTGGCTTGCCACCACCTCAACTGGACCCGGGTGCCCGCCCCATCTAGTAGAAGAAGAGATCAACCGCGGACAAGCTGGCCGAGCCCATCAGGGAGGAGGTGGCGAAACTCCTCAAATACGACTTTGTATCCGAAATATAGTACCCCGGCTGGGTCTCCAATGTAGTCATGGTTAAAAAAGGAGACGGCCGGTGGATTATGTGTGTTGATTTTTTTGCTTAATAAATCAAGCCCTAAGGACTGTTATCCCTTGCCTAGGATCGACGCGCTGGTTAACTCAGCCGTCGGTTTCAGGTTACCATGAGATCAGGATGCAACCCCCGGATATCAAGTATGTCTCATTCATTACGGGAGATGGATGCTACTGCTCCAAGATGATGCCTTTTGGGCTGAAGAATGCAGGGGCAACATACCAGAAGATGATGGACAGGGTCTTCTGGGAACAGAAGGTGAGGAACCTAGAGGTGTACGTAGACGACCTCATGATCAAGAGTCGGGATGTAGACTCTCACCTCCAGGACCTGTAGGAACCTTTGCCACCCTACAAAAATATAAGATGTGGCTGAACCCCTAAAGTGTGTATTCGGGGCCAGTAGGGGAAAGTTCTTAGGGGCATCTCCTCACCCCTGCGGGGGTCGAGCCAAATCCTGACAAGGTCAAGGCCATCATGGAACTAGGGTCACCACGGAATGCTAAAGAGGTGCAGCGGTTGACGGGGAAGTTAGCGGGATTGAGCCGATTCCTCTCCCGGGCAGGGGACAAGTGCTCCCCCTTCTTCAAGACACTAAGGGGAGGTCAAAAGTTCGAGTGGATGAATGAGTGTGAGGAGGCATTACAGGCCATGAAAAGACAGTGGAGGCAGGCTCCGCTACTCCAAGGGCCGAAAGAGGGGGAGGACCTATTTTTGTATCTCGAGGTCGGAGCAGAGGCCTTGAGCTCCGTCCTGATTCGGGAAGAAGGGAATAAGCAGCTCCCCATATATTATGTGAGCCGAGTCCTGAGGAAGGTCGAGCTTCGGTACCCCATCTTGGAAAAGCTGGCCTTCGCCCTAATCATCTCGGCCCGGAGGCTCTGGCCCTACTTCCAGGCACACTCCATCCGAGTGGTGACTGACCATCCCCTCTGCAACATCTTTGAGGGGGTGGAGCATTCGGGCAGGCTAGCCAAATGGTCGGTAGAGTTGAGTGAGTTTGATATCTCCTTCATCCCCCGCCTCTCGATCAAGGGCCAAGCAATTGCCGAATTTTTGGCCGACTACATGATCGAGGTAGCGGAGGAAGAGCTCACTCGCCTGACTTTGTGGAAGGTGAAGGTTGACGGTGCTTCGAGAAGACATTCCTTGGGAGTGGGAGTAATCTTGGAAAGCCCCCAGGGGACGAGGATCGAACAAACGGTAGTGGTGCATTTCCCCATCACCAACAACCAGGCCGAGTACGAGGTCGTAATAGCGGGACTGTGCCTGTCCAGGGAGTTGGGAGTGCTCAACATGGAGGTCCTCACTGACTCCATGGTGGTGGCTTCCCAGATTAACCGGGAGTTTGAGGCGAGAGAGCCACCCTACGGCTATACTTAGCCAAAGTGAAGGGGGTCATCGACATGTTCCAAACCTTCTCCATCTGACACGTGCCACGGGAGGAGAACGAGTAGGTCGATCAGCTGGCAAAGCATGTGTAACATCCCTCAAACAACTAGACCCTTAAGAGTGGTTTTGTCATGAATAGGTCATGACAAAATCCTAGGAAGTCCAGTAGACTAGGTGAACTTAGGTAGGAAGGTGAAGGCCAACATGGTCTACAAATAGCAGAATTCTAAACATTAGTTTAGGATGATCTCAGGGCTACAACTTGATCCCATGACCCTACCACAACACCCCTAACACCTTGGGTAGTCCATAGGGCCACTGAGGATCCACTGTGGGCAGTCAAAGTGGTTAAGTTGAACTAAGTCAACCCTAACCCTAAATGGGTCAAACTAGCCTACTTATGGTCAATTGACCTTCCCTTAGCCAAGTGGACCCCACCCATGCCCACCTAACCCTAAAGTGAGGTCAATGGCTCACCAAGGATCCATTGGGGTCAACCTTAGTGGCTAAGTTGACCCAAGTCAACTCTAGCCCCAAAGTGGTCAAAGTGCCCTTACTAAGGGTCATGTGACCTCAAAGGTGCCAATTTAACCCCACCCAACCCAACCTAGACCTTAAGGGAGTTCAATGGGTCACCAAGGACCCATTGATGGCAACTAAAAAGGTCAATTTGACCAAAGTCAACCCTAAGCTAAGGTCAAGTCAAACTTAACTCAAAAGGCTAACTCAAGCTCAAGCCCCTAGCCACTTGGGATAACCAACTCCTAACCACTTTGTATTAGCTTAGTGGGCTGCCAATAGGCTGGAGTGGTCAGCAAGGTCAACCTATATGACTAGGAGAGAGAAAGCTCCAACTCTTCTTTAATGGAGGAGAGAGAAATGGTGAAAGAGAGCCATTCATGGCCAAGGAGGCCAAGGGCCATTCTTCATTGGCTGATCCAACTCCCCAATCAATTCAGGAAGACCAGGGGGCCATTTTGGTGGCTTCTCATGGCAGGAATGGTGCTACCCCACCATGGCTGAAATGTGCCTTCAATGGCCATTAATGGCCATTGAAGCCTTGGCCCCTTCCATCCATCCATTAAGGGCTGGATTCAACTCCTCTAGGGAAGAGGAGAAGTTTCCAGCCATTTCCCGCCAGGATTGAGCCCAAATTCACCCCCCCACACACACCATGGTCGAAAGTTACATGAAGGGGCCATTAATGGCCACCACCAACTAGACCCCTCCCCCCATTTTATTATTTTAAAAGCATCCCTGGATCCAGGGCAAGCTTTTCCATACCATACCTGAAGGAGACGAGTAACTTCATTATGTAGTTGCAGAATACTGACGACTCCTCCACCACCAATGGCATCCGGCGATTGACGCGTCTTCAGGCCGCAAGTAAGGTCCTCCCCTCCTCTCTCTATGGGTAGATCGTAGCAATCACTAGGGATAAAAATCGGGCTCAATTGAGCCCGATCGGGAAAGGAATTTTTCCTGGTTTTTCATGAAAATCGAACTCTCGGGTTATCCAGAATAGGCCCCTCCGGCGGCTGTGCCGCCGCCTGGCGATAGCCACCACCTCAACGGAGGTGGTGGTGGCGATGGCGGGCCGGGGAGGTGGCTGGGTGGCCGGCGGCAGTGCTTGGAAGTTGCCCCAGGAAGAAGTAATCGGGGCCATCGGCTGGAGGTATAAGATGACCCAGCGCTGTCCGATCCTGCGCCAAGATTCTTGCGGGATTTTATTAAATCAAACTATATCCTTTGTATTTTTCTATCACACTATTTGTATTTAATGTTTTTAATTACTAAAAATACTTAAATGCTAAGTCAGAGAAAGTGGTCAACATATAAATTGTAGCCCTATGGGTCTACATTATTTTAAAATTAGTTTGAACCAATTTGGCTCCCTGATTTGACCAGGGCACTCATTTTGGTGGGGTCTACACCTAGGGCTAGATAGAAATTAAAATGGGTGACCCCACTTCATCCCTTGTCCAAATGACTTGAAATTTGGATAGAGGGTCACCATAGTCTGTACCTAGGTCCTGCCTAAAAATAAGAATTTTTGGGGACAATTTTTCTATAGTTTTTGAAATCATTTAAATATCCTACGGTAAATTAATTTAGGGATCTAAATACCTCCAAACCCTCCCAAATTTTGGTGACTGGTCCTTAGGGATATCAGGGGGTTTAGTATAAATATTCACATCATTATGAGTTGATTTGGTTGGGAATTGGGCAAACCCTAGTCTAGCCTTAATAAGGGGTATTTAGGTCAAAAGTGCACTTTGAGGTTTAAGTGGTCAGATCACCTCAACAGAGGCTGAGACTTTGTCCACGGGTTTGTCATGACTTTTTACACCCTCATATAGGTTATGGGGTGGTTTGTGGTAGGATTGCCCTAGGACCCAAATTCAAACCCTATGTTTGGACTTTGGGGGTTTGTGAATGGCATGTGGTCAAATACCCTTGTATGGATTTGAAATTTGGTAGAGAGGACTCTAGGGTAGCTAAAGTCCTCTGATAAAAATATTAGAGAATTTGAAGATGGTTAAGCCCCTCAAAACTCTAACCCTAGTTTAGGTCACAATCCTTAAATTTGAAGGATAGGTAACTAGAACTCTATGAAAACTTGTGAAATTTGGGTAGTGTATTTATAATGACATTATAAGTCTTGGATAATTTTATTGGGAATTTTAGATTAATAATTTCAGTATCACCTTTGTAATACCAGAATTAGTCCTCATCAATTATATTTTTTTTTTGATCTGAATATCCACTAGATGATTTTGAAATTAGGGAAGAGTGAGTTTTCGATCATTATGATCACGCATGAATTTTATTGTAATTTTCAGATGTAAATATCTAATACTTACTTCATAATTGTATAAACATGGGAATACAATCAATAATAGATTTAGAGCTCCCTTTTTATTGGAAAATTATGAAACTTGATCAGTAGTGTTATTAGGTCAATATGTTCAGATGAGAATTTCATTGTAATTTTTAGATGAATAATTGTTGTACTTAGTTCATTAACCTATTACATGGAATATTATGAGAAAATTAATTATAGTGTTCATTATTCACTGATAAATTATGAAACTTGACCTTGAGTTTTTTATGTCTTTATATTCATCCTTGAATTTTCTCAGAATTTTTAGAAGAATTTTGGAAGTACTTGCCTCTTTAATTTGGTTAATGTAGATTATGCTCAAAAATTATGTTTAGAGGTTTAAATCATAATGAAAATTTTGGAGACCTTGGATTTACTGATAAATAGCTGTCTTTTATTTATCATAATTTTGTGGAACATTTTGCATGAATGAAAATAGTAGTTCATGTTCAAAGTAAGGCATTTGGACCACTTTGGAAATTAAATAAATTATCAAATAAATTAGGAAAATTATAAACTTCTGGATTTAGGCTAATCATGTCATGATAGACCTCTAATAAATATTATATGGATTTTGGATGATAAATTGGAGTACCTCCCATTGTACACATCATATAGCTTAGGATGGTCTGTGTTTAGTAAAAGCTGCAGAAATCAAAATATGGTGCAAAATGAACTTAGGGAGTTGGGATATTAGTGTGTTGGTCTGGTAAGTGAAATGAGATTATCATCGGGAGTTGTGATGAGGAGTGAGAAGTTTGGCTAGTGTTAAGAAATGTTCGGGGTCGACGAAACATCGTCTTCCCCATAAGAGAGAAAGTGTTAAATACACTAGGGATAGATCTAGTACAACATTTAAGGGATTGGGCGTTGGGTAACAATCAATAATAGTAAGTGCCTTGCGAAATGGAACGATGGGCTTCAACTACCATCATAGTTCATAGTGCCCTTGAGAGCTCTTCACGGGGAATACCTTTGACAGTCCTGGGCTAACCTAAACAGCAGGAATAATAAACTACAAGAGAAACTAGTATAACTAGGGTTTCACATTCACACACCACATAGCTCGGGAGGTTGATTAGGTTGGTTTGATTTCCATCCGGACGGTAGGTTCGGAAGGTATATGCACGAACGAGATAGTCCGGGAAGCCGGTGGCTCAGAAGGTTTTGGATACAAAATAAGGTGGGGGTCTTCGGTATTGGACGGTCATTCACACTGACGTTGATACGTTTCCTCGGTGGTGTGGGAAACTTAGCCAAAGAAAGTCTGGTGGATATGGCCAGCATTAGTATGTAGATACTCTAGGTTGTATTCTTCTAGGGCGTACGGAAGGGCTATGCCTGGTAGTGTGGATACCCGCCTAGGAGTGGGGGGCCCGATCCACTATCTCTGTTTGTCACTACGGAGGTTCCTGAGAGTGAAGCTAGCTGCCCAAATAGGGGGAACTAAAGGTCTATGCGCATGCAGTCGTGTGCGTGAGTTGCACTTGCATGAATCATGGCATAGCATATCACTACACTCATACTTGCATACAACCGACACCCCAACGTATAAATTAGTATGAGACTTTTTATACGATGGGAGCCTTGCAGAAGATCCCTTAACTTATAAGTTTGTATGGGAATTTATATAATTTAAGGTTACTTACTTCTTACCTTGCCTTCCTTACATATGCTGCTTACTCTACTTGCTTACTTACTGTATACTATTATAGAACTGCTAGCTTGTACTTTTCTTTCTTAGCTGTTTATACAATATAAATAACTTCTATACTAGTTCCATTGTCACCTGCTTTGCTTACTCTCCATCATTGTAGCTTCCCTTCCATCCTCCCCGCTTGGTGCATAGGTGTAATGCCCCAAAAATTCGAAAGAAGGACGAGCAGCGTCAAGAGCTAAGATTGGGTCTTGGTAAGGGTCACACGGCCTAGGACACGGGCGTATCCATGGCCGTATCCTGCCGGGTTCATCGAGAGCCCGGGAAACCGACGATTTTCACTCGACGATGTGTCGAAACAGGGAACACGGCCTAGGACACGGGCATGTCCAAGGCCGTGTCGTGCCGGGTTCGTCGAGAGCCCGGGTGGTCGACAAACTGCGCTCGACGATGTGTCGAGACAGTGAACATGGCCTGGGACACGAGCGTGTCCAAGGCCGTGTTGAGCATGTTCGACGAATTTTTTCTGCGAAGTCGACGAAGAGGCAGTCGACGATCGTCGAGACTTCGAATACGGCCTGAGACGCGGGCGTGTCCCAGGCCGTGTCCTTCTCGGGTTGTGAGTCGGGCCGTGTAAGGGGATTGAATACGGCCTGGAGCCCAGGCGTGTTCGAGTTGGACACGGCCGTGTAAAATGTGACACGGGCATGTCAGGTACCTGTGTCCTTCTCGGGTAGTGTTTGCACCTATGTCGATGGAGGAACACGCCCAAGCACACGGGCGTGTACTGTATGACACGGGAGTGTCAACTCTGACACGGGCATATTCCAATCCCGTGTCCTACTTTAGGTGCGACGGTTTCAGCGTCGATTGGGGAACACCGCCTTGGACACGGGCGTGTCATAAGCCGTGTTCGGCTCAGGTGTTTTGATTTTCAGTTCGGATCGTGGCCGTTCATCTCCTTTTTTGGGATCTGATGGTCCAGGGTTGCCCTTGCTGAGTTAAGTCCGGGAATAGGGTATAAAAACCCTCATTCTTCTTCAAACACTATATTTCTAAGATCTAGAGAGAAGGGAGAGCAAGGAAGAAGGTGAAGGAGAGATCTTGCTGCCGGAGAAGCTTCGGTGCTCCAAATCGTGAGCCAAGTCTAGATCCGTGGAGGCTAGACCATTGCGAAGGTTTTCATCCGGCTAAGTTTTCATGGCTAGGAAGAGAGGTTGGAAGGTAACGACACTTCTCCTCTTAGTTTTAGGATGCATGTTTAGCATCTTTTACTTTCTAGTGTTTGGGCACCAAACTCTCAAATGAGAGGGGTTTGGGTCGCCAAGGTTCAATAGGAACCTCTGTGTCGATTGAGTCCGTCCCCGGCATGTTTTTGCATTAGAGATCCGCTCCGTTAGTGGATTAGGCATGGTGGGTGAAGCTGTTGTCGCGACCGTTAGTCCGACTCGGTGATGTTGCATACGAGCTTTAAGGATTCGTAGAGATCCGTTGCGGCAAGATGTCGTTTGTGATGTTTGTGATGTTTTCTCCCTTCTCTCAAGTGAGTACGTGTAGTCGGAACCGGACAAGGTTAGCTCCTCAATGGCGGTAGATGGTTTCCTTGGTGGACAAGGTTAGCTCCGCATTGGCGGTAGATGGTTTCCTTGGTGCGCGAGGACGTTGCAGTACGAATGAGGGATTAGGGTGTGAATGGTTTTTAGATTGTAATGTGCTAAGGAGTGGCTTTGTCTCCATGGTCGGCTGGCTATCCCATGACGTGCAGGTCATGTGTGGAGAGTGTCCCGGCGAGACTAGTCCTCTTCTGTGAGACTGACGAGAATGCAAAGCATGGGGCAAGCCCGGACAATGAGGCCATGAGCGGGTGGGGTCCAGCAAGGCTTCTTAGAATCGGTCAGTGTGTTAGACGGAATCCTGATATGAGAAGTTAGAGCTTGCAGGCAAGCCCGGGTCTAAGATCATGAGCGGGTGGGGCCTTGTCAAGAGTTCCGTGTGTCGGCTTGCATGTCGCTGGGGGAATTGCAGTGCCCCCTTTGTTTGTGGCTTAATGCCAATGGGGAAATGATGAGTACCCAGATGATGTGATGATGTGCTAGATGCATACGCGATAGAGTGCCTTAGGTGAAGCCCGGGTTTTGCATTCATGCTGCATAGTAGGCCCCTTTTCTTTATATGCTCAACATTAGAGAACATGCATGTTGTTTGAGACATCCAAGCTTGTTCATTAGTATTATACTTTTTTTGTATATTGTATACGAAGTGCTGACTTGTAGGTTGGAAGGGTACCCCGGGGTCCGTTATGGGCGGCCGGGACGAGATGTGTTTGTTACACAGTTTGAGGTCAGCATTAGCTGACCCACGTTACAACCAAATTTTACAGGGCAAGGGTCGCAAGCAGGAGCTAGCTCGCCGGCCAGAAAGGTCTAAGCCTCATGAAGTGTTACCATCATTGCAATGGCTTTACTTTTGGGTTTTTGTATGTTTGATATTGTTTACTTCCGGCATTCATGCCGAGGTATCTTAGGTGTGCCTATGCACTTTGATGTTTATGTATTGTTGGAGATTTGGACTTTCTTTTGTTGTAATGCCATAAGGCCGTATCGAGACTCTTATGGATGTGGATAACTTCTAGTCTTGGTTGATGTTTCCGCTGTGTTTTGCTTATGAGTTTTGAGTTTTGGTAGTTATATCATCTTATAATACTAAAGCTGTGGCGTCTGTATATTGTGGGGCCCCGGCCGGACCCATATTATACGGTCATTACAGGGGAGGTGTTACACTATGAGACATGGGGGAGGGGTAGGGGATGATAGGACTTAGTCTTTATGACTAATGGTTTTCGGACCACAACATTACAGGGGCTCCGGATGGGAGACATGGACCAGCAGCTCAGGGACCAGTACCAGCGGAGTACGGTTCGCATGGAGGTGGGCCAGTCTAGTACTAGAGCACCAGTGACTAGCTCTGTGAGTGATTAGTCTTCTTATAGCTTCCGCGAGAGATTGTAGGGAGGATCTGATGTACCGGGCTTAAGCCCGTTTATATTTCATTTGTACTATTCTTTTGCAGTACTCTCTCTCTTCTTTATTTATGGACTTGTGTGGTTTCTCCTTATATATGATGTTTGTGGACTCAATTATATTTCATTCATGATTACTGCACTCTCTGTGATGATTGAAAAGGCCGGCAGAATCGGCGTTTTGTAGTGGCGGCTTTCCCGAGTGTCAAGGCCTCCACAAAACGGTAGTTCTGGGCATAATACCCCGGGTTTGAAAAAGAAAAAAAGGGAGGGGGGGTATTACAGCATGGTCCTCGGATGGGGGGTACTATCACCGATCTATTTCGCCCTTCCATCGAAGAGGGAGAGCTGATGGAGGTGGACCAACACCCCTCGTGGATGGATCCTTTCACGACCTTCCTTTCCACAGGGGAGTAACCAAAGGGGATGGACAAGAAGAAGTTCAAATACAAGTCGGCATACTACCTCCTCCGAGACGGGCAACTGTATCGAAAGACTCTCTCGGGGATGCTGGCCCGTTGCGGGGCCGAGAGGGAAGTACAGAGTGTAACGACTCCATCCGTTCATATAGTATATACTAGAAGGTGCGGGCAGGGCCCCACAGCATATACCACAAAATGGGCGGCGAAGTCACGGAGTGATACCAGAGTTACGCATACTTACTCATTGCATTCTAGCGGAAGCCTATAACACAAAACGGAACTCTAAACATGAATGTCCACCACATAAATATCCACATTGATATATTTAAACAGGAATGTTCAGCAAATACAAAGTCAGTTGGCCTTATGGTCGTACAAGTCCTTTTACACTAGTGGCTCCCAAACATTGGCGCGCAGGCCGGCCACATAAAAACAAAACACAACATTTAAGCTTAACCTTCAAGGGCTAGCAACAGCAGTAGCAGAGACTTCAACCTTTATGCGTCCCTCTTGGTTCTCCAGCACCTGCACAGGGACAACCCACACAACAATGGCAACCAAGGCAATGGTCAGCATTCAGCTGACCAAATTATAACGACACCACCGTATCAGGGTCGCAACCCAACGGTAAAATAGTTGAGCATTTACTCCATGGAGTGCAACTGGAGATTTTAGTCTTAATGACCTAGGATTGGCCCATAGCTCCCCATGGTGTCGTGGCGCGCATGCCTAAGACTCTCGATATGAGCGCACTTCCATGTCTCACGTCAGACGGACATAATGCAGGTCGGATTAGCTACCCCCCTGTTGCTCAAGTCACCTTGCCATCACCGAGTATGGTGTACTCACGGCTATCAAAAAGGCGTAGGTCAGTTTCACCTTACCTATTTGACATCAAGCTGTAAGAGCTCTTCCAGCTCATACATAGCCATCATGTCCTTGCAGGACTGGCTTCACAATCACAGGTTAGTTAGATGTCATGCTCAGTGGTAGCGACAGAACTCATTTTCCATCCCTAGCTCGAACCAGCATTTGGGGGTATTTCCTGGGCATTCACGCCAGTACTTCCTGCTACTACCCTGCACAGGCATAACCCACCAAGCCTCACAGAGATCAAGGGTAGTTTCCTGGATCTCCAATCCAGTACTTCCTGCTACTGCCCTTCACAGGCACAACCCATGAATATCACAATCAATAAAAGGGTATTTTTCTGGACTACCACTCCAGTACTTCCTACTAATGCCCTTCACAGGTCAACCTGTCGACTCCTATAACTACATGTTTCATCACGGAGTTTCTTCGGTGTGTATATGCAACATCACCAATCCAGATTAACCTGTCCAAATGGGCTTCACATAGCATGCCTATTCCGTACTCCATTTCCAGATCTATATGTCAAATGATTGGGGATTCCATGAATCAACCCAAGGGACTCCCATAGCAAGTCACCCTCTGGTGGGGGAATCATATGCACATGCCAAAAAGGAAGCCTTCACATGTCTAGGAAGAAAGATCGAAACCCTTGACGATTATTTTGGAGCCACGAGCTCCTAGTCGGCTGAACAGCACCGCAGCGGCCTTGCCTCCACAACGCTAGCCTCGGATCTTGAACCGGAACTCCGCAGCTCCATCGGTGGCCAGCTCTCCTCCTCCTCCTCACTCTTCCTCTCTCTCTCTAGTCGCTTAGAAAGAGAATAAGGTAAAGCCAAATGAGAATTTCTTCTCAAGTCTCGGCCTTAAGGAAGCAGGGAGGGCTCTCAGCCATTGGATCGTAGCTGAGAAAATAGACGGCCACGATTTGCCACAAAAGGCTATTTTTTGCATGACATGGCCTGTGACACGCCCGTGTCACAGGCCGTGTACCTTAAGCGGTACACAATCGACTTATCCAGTCCAGTACACGCCCAAGTGATACGCCCATGTCAAGGGCCGTGTCACCTGACACGCCTTCCGACACACCCGTGTTTGTGGCCGTGTACTTCAAGCTGCACAAAACCAAATCAACCCGAGTGGGACACGGCCAGTGACACGCCCGTGTCATAGTCCGTGTACCCCAAGACACGACCGTGTCCTGCCCGTGTTCACTAGGCCTCAAATGCCCTGGGCACGTCCCGTAAAGGACACGGCCTGTGACACGCCCGTGTCACAGGCCGTGTGCACACACACGGCAGCAGACATGCCTACATCTCAATTTTGTCGAGCTGAAATTGTCGACCAGAGGAGGACACTACCTCTGATACACCCGTGTCAGAGGGCGTGTGCCCTCATTTTCCACAAAAACGGATTTTCATCGAACACTCGTCGGCTGCTCACCCGAGCAGGACACGCCCGTGTCCCAGGCCGTGTCACCCAATGTTTTCCCAATCCTGGGATTTGGGGTGTTATATCCCTCCCCTCCTTACAAAAAGTTTGTCCCCGAAATTTGCACACAGGAAGGAAAATAAACAGCAGACGTTTTATGCCATAAATATTTCATACAACTTGACACGCACTGCATAACAGTTACACAAAGAGCTCGGGAAATTCATCTCGCATGGTCTGCTCTCGCTCTCATGTTAGCTCTTCATGACCGTAATTGTCCCACCGGACTTTGACCATTCCGATCATCTTGTTTCGCAACTGTTTATCGGCACGATCCTCGATCCGAATGGGCCTAACCTTCATCGCTAGCCCATACTCCACCGACACACGATCAGTCTCGATCACTTGAGCTGGATCTTTGATGGCTTTACGAAGCACCGAGATGTGAAACACATCATGTAATCCACCCAAGTCTGCCGAAAGAGCGAGCCGATATGTAGCTTCCCCAATTCGCTCCACCACTTCAAACGGACCAAGATATCTCGGACTTAACTTCTTCAGTCGCCGAATCCTGGACACGCCTTTGAAGGGTTTGATCTTCAAATATACCCAATCGCCCACTGCGAACTGCACATTCCGGTGCTTGGTGTTGTAGTATATTGCTTGACGATGCTGATCTATCAGTAGCCGCTCCCGAATAGTGCATATCGTCGAGTTAGCTTCCTCGATTTTTTTACGCCTATACACTTTGGATTCGCCTGCTTCTGCCCAAGCTTGAATCATTCCCGCATTGAGATCTCGACAACCCGTGCATGAAATCCATGGAAATATAATCGAACTTCCATTTTGGAATCGGTAATGACTTCAAGAAACCGCCAGGCTTCTGGCATTCCGCCTTCACCAAAATGCAAGTTTGGCATTTGGCCACATAATGAGAGACATATTTCTTCAGTCCTGGCCACCAGAATAGCTTCTTCATATCTCTGAACATCTTTGTGCTCCCAGGGTGAATTGAGTATTTCGTAAAGTGAGCTTCGTACATCAACTCTTCACTCAACTTACCCATACTCAGGATGCACAATCGGCCCACTTTCCGCAAAAGGTTGTCATCCCCGGAGAATTTGCCCTCTGGCCCGTCCTTTGCGTAGCGTTGGAGACCCTCATCCAGCTCCGTTGCTCGTCGAACCCTATCCGCAAGGTCATACTGCACCTCCATCCAATTCAAACATGCATCGGCCATGGAATTCTTGTCAACACAAGAAATCTTTAACGCTTCCAAATCTTGGATTAGACGTTCATCGTGCCTCTGCAACCAATTGGCCCTCGACGGAGCCCTCCAACTCAAGGCATAAGCGACTATATTTCCCTTCCCGGGAGTATATTGAATCGTAAAGATGTAGTCCCCAAGGAAATCCAGCCACCTTCGTTCGTATTCAGGTCCTTCTGCTCCAACAAATACTTTAGACTCTTGTGGTCTGTATAGATATCCACTTTCATGCCATACAGATAATGCCGCCATAACTTTAGTGCAAAGATCACCGTTGCCAACTCTAAGTTATGGACGGGATAATTCCGCTCATGCACCTTCAACTGGCGTAAGCCATAAGCAATAATTTTCCCATTTTGCAGAAGAACGCAGCCTAAGCCGCTTCTTAAAGCATCACTATAGATCTCGTATCCTTCGGTACGACATGACGATGTCAATACAGGTGTCGTGGTCAATCGACACTTCAGCTCTTCAAAAGCTCGCACGCACTCCGACGTCTAAACGAACTTCTGATCCTTTCTTGTCAGTGTGGTCAGAGGCAAAACAATCCGTGAGAAGTTTTCAAGAAACCGTCGATAGTAGCCCGCCAGTCCAAGGAAGCTCCTGACTTTGGCCACCGAAGACAACACCAGCCACTCCTGTATGGACCTTATCTTCGATGGATCCACTGCGATGCCTTCGCCGCTTACCACATGGCCAAGAAAAGACACTGTCGATAGCCAAAACTCGCACTTCAAGAACTTGGCGTAGAGCTTATTACTTCGCAAAGTATGCAACACCAATCGTAAGTGGTCTGCGTGATCAGCTTCAGATTTCAAGTACACCAGGATGTCGTCAATGAACACAATCACGAACAAATCCCGGTACTCTCGGAACGTCCGGTGCATCAGATCCATGAATACCAATGGCGCATTGCACATCCCAAACGACATTACCGTGAACTCATAATGACTGTAACGTGTTCCAAACGCGGTCTTGGGAATGTCACCATCCCGAATCCTCAACTGGTAATAAACAGACTTCAAATCCAATTTTGAGTAAACGGTTGATCCCACCAGCTGATCAAACAACTCATCAATCCGTGGAATCGGATACTTGTTCATCTCTGTCAGCTTATTCAGTTCGTAGTAGTCAATACATAACCGCAAGCCACCGTTGTACAACCTTGGGCTCGCGAGAGGTGGTCCAGCAAGCAAGAAAGGGGGACTGGTGAGATGAGAGGATGCCTACCTGCAAGAGGCGAGATGGGGGATCCTCTGAAGTAGGCGAGAACTCCTAGTGGGTGAGATCATCCTAGGAGGCGAGAAAGCCCATAGGCCGAGGGGGGCGAGACGGATAGGGATGTCGTCTCGCCCGCCAGACTCTTCCCCCACTCGCCACAGGAGAGAGGTGATGTCTTTACCCTTTTACCCCCAAAGGGGGATTTGACCTTTGTGCCCCAGGTAATTTTACACTTCTACCCCTGGAGGTCTGGTATAACTCTCCAAAACAGCGGAGTTTGGCTGTTGGCAGACCCAGCCCAGGGTGTTTTGGTCTTTTCAGGATGATTCAGAAGTGTTATTTGCAGATTAGATTCAGAGACCTATAAATAGACCGATAAGGTGCCTGGGAAGGTTGTTGAACCTTTCCACTATTTTCTTCACAGGCACCTAGCTCAACATTAGCTAGGGAGGGGAAGATCATCAGTTCTTCCGGGAAAGAGGTGGGACCTCCGAGCTGAGACCCCTCGGTCTGTATTCAGGTCTCTGACTCTCGTCAGTAGGATAGCTCAGGAAGAGTACGTGTGGGCTGCATCCTGTTTCGAACTTTAGGAGGGACCGGAAAGCTAGTTCCAACATTTTTGGTGCGGTGAGCGTGGAGCGTAGCCCTCAATAGGGCTGCGAGCGGTTCGGTTTGGGTCGGTTTGGACCCAAACCGAAACCAAACCGACATGCGTCGGTTTTTGGTTTGTCTAAATCGACCCGAATCGAACCTGGACGGTTCGGTTCATAGTCGGTTCGGTTTTTAGTCGGTTTTTTGCAGTTCAGTGTCGGTTTTTTGCGACAACACTATAGAGAAATAGTCTGCAAGTTTGTTCAGTGTAGTTTCTACTATAAGATCATGTGATATTGTGTGATATATTCACATGAAGATATAAAAATATTTTTGTGTGATGATCAAAATTAACGTCTATTAAAATTTGTGAAGAAAAAATGTTATCAGAAGACTGCTCACTTCAAGAAATTTGTGAAGATATATACACAGGTTCGGTGTCCACCATTGAAGACTGCTCACTTGAAGAATTTGTGATGATCAAAATTAATGTCTATTAAACAGTACTATCTCCACATTTACGAGCAAAGTTGCTTATTGACATAATTCAAGAACAAGAAAATTCAAATAATGATTAAAATATTTCAATGAGATCACATTGGAAGATAATATTACCAGAAAAGTTAGTCTATAGCAGACCCCCAATAGAGTTCAATTTATGAGACTCTTTTATTCAATCATCAAGAAGCTAATTCATTATAGATAAGCAAGTCGTAGCCCGGAAGTGAGATTATTTCATTTATTTAGGAAGGCTCTCGCGACTCTGACTAAATCATAAAATTTTTGTGGTCTTGAACTTGACTTGAACTCAAGTTCATATATATCTTTTACATTCTTTATAATTATTAAAAAATAGAACTTAATGTATACATAATTTATAATTATTATAACATCAATTACTAACGTCGGTTTGGTTCGGTTTGGTCGGTTTTTACAACCTAAAAACCGACCCGAACCGATACAGCTTCTGTTTTCAAAAGCTCCAGACTGAACCGACACCGAGCTGGGCGTCTCGGTTTCAAAATCGGTGCGGTTCGGTTGGTTCGGTCGGTTTTGTCGGTTTTCGGTTTTCGCTCCTCACCCCTAGCCCTCAGAGAAGAACCTTGAGCAACCACATGGCGGGAGATCACGGAGAAGGAGAAGGAGGGGGTTGGATAACCCGGGAGGATTTGTCGGAAGAGAAGAGTTCATGGCTTCAATCAAGGGGATCATGGATTTGCTGCAAGGGATCTCGCGACAGGGAGATTGTTCAACCCCACCACGTCAAGTACCGGCTCTCGCAACACAAGAAGAACTCGTCTCGGCGCGAGGGGAGAAGACACCCCAGGGAGGAGACCGGGGAAGGAGGTGATGGCGGAAGGGAGCGGGAGAGACATGGCGGGAAGGGAGTTGTTCCCTAGCCCGGCATGTACCATCTCGCTAGGAGAGGTCGTCGCGTAAGTAGGGGCGGCGAGACCGGCGGTGACAGGGTCCCATTTTTGCGAGCTAATTCTGTCAGCTCCCGTCGTAGAAGGATTTCGGGAACCCGAGATGAACTACTATGTGGGGAAAGATGACCCCCTTCATCACTTGCAATGGTACGAGGATGCAGTTTCGATCAGGCCCATGACAGACGCGTTTAAATACCGTCTTTTTGCCATCACTCTAAAGGACAAAGCTAAAGACTGGTTGCATCAGCTCCCGATAGGCTCGATATACTGCTTCGAGGACCTAAGCAGGAGCTTTTAGTTGCGGTTCTCCACTTCTAAGAAGAGAAAGAGGAACCCGGAGTCGATCTTTTTGATTA
The DNA here is from genome assembly GCA_039583875.1 of Platanthera guangdongensis. Classification (NCBI taxonomy): domain Eukaryota; kingdom Viridiplantae; phylum Streptophyta; class Magnoliopsida; order Asparagales; family Orchidaceae; genus Platanthera; species Platanthera guangdongensis. The sequence goes on from CM077162.1 coordinate 85,434,263, forward strand.
AGCAGAAGGCAGATGAGTGATGTCTAAAAATATTCGCAAGGAGAAAATAACCAAACTAGCAATCCAACAAGGCAAGTATACCTATCGAAATGCAGCTAGGGGACACAAGTGTCGTATTAAAATCCGGGAACCGTTAATTAATCTTACTCACACGAAAACCATTATCTTATCGAAGAATGTTTTAGGGTTTAAGAGATTACTAAAATGCGATTGAGGAGAGAAGTATTATGCTAAGAAAGAAAAGCTTGCAGAAAAATAGAGAGCTATTAAAACGATTACAGCGAGGGATTAAGACAATGAAAGAGAAGAGCACTCGATCGAGGATCACCTCGGCTAAAGTTGATTAAGAAATGCGAAAATAAACTTTTACTTAATAAAGCTAAAACCTTGACCGTGGAGGTTCCATAAGCGTAAACACGCTTCTCTCGAAGCCGTGCCTACCTGAGTTTAGGAATGCTCAACTGAACTCTCGTCCGATCGGAGATCTAAAGCTTGCTTTAAGCTGTGAACTCCTCTATTGGATTTCACTCCAATCCAGGAGATTTAACATCTGCCTCTCTCGAGGGGTGCGTTCAACTCTCTTTACTCTTGAGTGCTTACTTCAAACTATCAGCCTCTCGGATAGCCAAGAATGAAAGCTAATGATGGAAAATATACATATTGATGATATATCTCCAAGTAGGGTTTTTAATCAAGAGTAATTCAAGGTATAACTTTAAAAAGAAAAAGTAGAGTTAAAGCATCATAACTTAATCAACTCGAACCTTGGATCATCATGATAGAGTACAAGGAGGATTAGTTACTCATGGTGAAATGGAGAAAAGAAGATGCGTAGAAGAAAATAATAAAAACAAAGTAGAAACGAAAAAGAAAACAACACTTATTTATTAATGGAAACAGGGATCTTACAACTTGAAAACCAGAGATTACAAGTGCATGGAAAGTAAACTACACTATCATTAACATTATGCTACAGAAAGAAGCTAGGAGCTAATACAGGGAAAGCAATAAGCTAGAGATAAGAAGAGCTAAAAATGAAGAGACATGCTTGAAAAAGTTCAAAAATACAAAGGACAGAACCTCCCCTCTCCAACCAAAAGGTCTGTCTGAACCCTTGGAGATGGGCTCTATTTATAGATTTTTTTCGGGTCGGGTCACGCCCCCTGTCACGCCCGTGTCGGGCGTGACCCTGGGGCGTGACACATTCGGTGAGACTTTTTCGGGCTGGAATTTAATTCTGGCGAAGTAGTTGAAGTACACGCCCAAATGTCACGCCCTGGTAGGGTGTGTACCTGGGGCATGTTCTTTGCGACGTGACTTTGTTGAGCTGGAATTGAATGCTGGAGGTGACGGGCATGCTTGTTGAAGTACATGCCCATATGTCACGCCTGGGTCGGGCGTGACCCGGGGGCGTGACACTTTCGGTGCGACGGTGGAGCGGGAAAAATGAGCGCGTTACGGCGATTCCTCGGAACCTGGGGACATGCCTCTAGAACACGCCCGTGTCGGATGTGACACGGGCGTGACAGAGGGCGTGTACACTAAGTTTCCATGGAATGCAGTTTCGGACCAATTGCTTCATTCCTCTGGGTTACACGCCCTAAGTACATGCCCGGGTAGGGTGTGACCTTGGGGCGTGTCACAGCAAAATTCGGCTGAAAGCCGTGAAAACCTTCAAAAAGTAGAAAAACGCATTAGCGACAACTATATACAAAGGGGAATCAAAATAAGTACTTTACAAGACATGATTTGCTTTAAAACCCTGAAAATACCCTAATAAAATTGACTGCAAACCATATTATCAAATTCCCCCAAGCTTAAGTTTTGCTTGTCCCCAAGCAAAGATATAAAAACTAGCTAATCACAAAAAGTGACTAATTCAAAAAAAGTTTTAATCATGCTTACACAAGTACTATGCGAAATTCCAGGTAGGGAGAATGTAAAACGTAAATCTAAAACAATTATTTTGGTATGGTTTAACTTTTATAAACTTTACTTAATAAAAATAAATCATCCAGAATTTTGACGAAATTCTTTAAATAGATTTAAGCAAGGCAACGAAAATGAAAAGAACGTATTGAGTTATTACTAGATCCAAGCAACGCATTTTAATTATATCAATTAAATAACAAAAATTTAAGTTTAAATCCAAAACTAAAACTGATTTACTTTTCTTCTTTTCTTAGTTGTTTAATAAAATTTAAAAAGGCGTGAATCAAAAGGACTTAATAGGACCGAAACGTTTGGTTTAGGATTATGAATAGGAGTGAATATTCAAATATAAACATGGAGGCTTAAAATCACACTAAACCAAAACAACGAGTTTCAAAAAATTTTATTTTAAACAAAATATGTATATATATATATATTTTGTCTTTCTTTTTCTTCTTTATTATTATTTATTTTATTTTTTTTCATCATTCATTTTTTTTCTTTTTTCAAAACAAAGGCCATAAAAATTTTTTCTTTCATGTTGAATTGGCCAGAAAAAATCAAACATTGCTTTTGAGTACACTTTTTTCAACAATTTCTCCAAAGATAACACAAAATTTCCTATCATGAAAATTTTAGAATGAAACTCAAAAAATTTAGCGTGATTAGATAGGTAGGAATTTTGGCTTTGGTGAAAATGAAATGCTATGTGGAGTTATCAAATGAATTTGGAAAAAAAGGCTCAAAAGCAGCTAACTAGTGGTAAAAGATTTTAGGTTGGCAGGAAAGCTCAAACGTAAACAAAAATGGCCTAAATCATTTTCACGCTTTGTAAATTTATTTAAAACATAGATTTGAAAAATTTTCAAAAAGCAAGTTCGAGATAATAAAAGAAGATTGATGAAAATAATATGTGACTTGGATCGTTCATATCTACTACGTTATTCAAAAGTTGTCCTTACAAAAATTATCTAAAGACGAAATGGAAAATAGTGGATGATAAATTTTAGAGAAAGTAAAGAAAATAAAGAACCGAAAACCATAATAGAAATGCGCGTTTTAGAGAAATATTTCACCTTAACATGCTACCGTGAATTAGAAACACAGCATGACCAACATTTTACTTGTGAAATATGATAAAAAAATGATTAGAAAAATTATAATTAACTACGTTATTTATAAAGAAGTTTGAGAAAAACAAAACATAAACATGGGGTACTTATTGAAATACCAAAATGCAGCTATATATATAGTTTTTGGATTTTTGGATTTTTTTGGATTTTTGAAGAATATTTACAAAAAAGTAAAAGATATTTACAAAAAGCAAAAAGAAGGTGGAAGTCCTCCCCCAATCTTAAAATCTACATTGTCCTCAATGGAGAAGGAGGTTGGAGAACGAGAGAAAATTAAAGTATAGAAATGAAAGACAGAATTGAAAAACAGGTACTTCCCCGGTTTTATTTTGCAGTGAAAGCTCAGTGATGCCGCTCCCCCATGCTTGTGCTTTGAGTCTTCTGGAAAGGTATTTTGTAGGACTTTGTGATGGATTTAGCAGCATTGGAGCAAGCGATCGCAGAAGCTTGAGCTTGGCGGAACCATCCGGGGCAAAAAATGTAAAAAGAAAGAAAACAAAAAAAAATAGATTGGGTTGCCTCCCAAGAGCACCCTTTGTTTAAAGCGTCGTTTGATCTCGACGCATTAAAAAAAATATTGTCCGAACGATTATTTGTCCAAAGTAGCAAGTAACTAGACGGTGTCCAGTTAGTTTAAAGTTCGTGTAGAAGAATATTAATACAGTTTGAATGACATCACCACAGAGATAAAGTTTAAGACGCTGCCCATTCACTTTGAACTCACCCTTTTCAGGGTGCGAAACTAAAACCGTGCCATACGAAAAAAATTCTTTTACTGTAAATGGCCCAGACCATCGTGATTTTAGTTTTCCCGGAAATAAACGTAATCGGGAGTTATATAAAAGCACTTGGTCGCCCGGCTTAAAGGTTTTTGGGTACCTAAGATGTTTATCGTGCAAACGCTTCGTCCGCTCTTTATAAAATTTATTATTTTCATAAGCATTAGAGCGCCACTCGCCGAGTTCGTTAAGTTGGAATTTTCTAAAATTGCCGGCAGAGTGGGGATCGAAGTTAACAAATCTTAAGGCCCAAAAAGCGCGGTGTTCTAATTCTACGGACAAATGACACGATTTTCCATAAACCAACCGATATGGCGTACATCCGAGGGCGGTTTTGTATGCTGTTCGGTAGGCCCATAGAGCATCGTCTAATTTTGCTGACCAGTCTTTTCTAGATATAGATACAGTCTTTTCTAAAATTCTTTTTATTTCTCTATTTACTACTTCGACTTGTCAGTTAGTTTGGGGGTGGTAGGTAGTGGAAAGCTTATGAGTAACGCCATATTTAGTTAGGATTTTTGAAAATTGCGCGTTACAGAAAAGGGAACCCCTATCACTAACGATAGCGCACGGCGTACCGAAGCGTGAAAATAATTTTTTTAGGAAATTAACTACGACTCGGGCGTCATTTGTAGGAGGAGCTTGGGCTTCGGCCCAACGCGAAACATAATCAACGGCAACTAAAATGTACTTATTCCCGAAGCTAGAAGGAAAAGGGCCGACAAAATCAATCCCCCAGAGGTCGAAAACTTCGCACTCTAGGAAATAATTTTGTGGCATTACATTTTTATTCGAAATATTTCCCGACCGTTGGCAACTATCACACCTAATCACAAAGGCATGCACGTCTTTAAACAGGGTAGGCCAGTAAAAACCCGCGCTTAACACTTTGTGAGCGGTGCGAGCAGCTTGATAGTGCCCACCTGTCGGTCCTTCATGCAAATGTTTGATAATATTTAATCCTTCTTCATAAGAAACACACCTCCTTATCATTTGGTCGGCACAAATTCTGAAAAGATGCGGGTCCTCCCAAAAATAGTTCTTCAGCTCAGAAAAGAATTTCTTCTTTTGCTGAGATGAAAACTCTTTTGGGAGCACACGAGCCACTAGATAGTTGGCAATGCGGGCAAACCAAGGAGAAGTAGATGTGTTAATTATGAACAGCTTCTCATCAGGGAAATAGTCATTAAAAGAATTTTCGTCTAATTTTTCTGTAAATGGGTTGTCTAGGCGCGAAAGGTGGTCGGCGGCCAAGTTCTCGGCTCCTCGCTTATCACGAATCTCTAAGTCAAACTCCTGGAGGAGTAAGACCCAGCGAATCAAGCGCGGCTTGACATCCGTTTTGGAAAGAAGATATTTGAGGGCCGAGTGGTCCGTAAAAAAAATAATTTTTGAAAGAGTGATATAAGGACGAAATTTATCAAAAGGGAATACTACGGCTAGGAGCTCCTTCTCGGTCGTGGTGTAATTTTCCTGTGTAGATGTGAGTGTCTTACTAGCGTAATAGATGGGGTGGAAGTTTTTAGATATGCGTTGGAATAAAACGGCTCCCACCACATAACTAGTCGCATCGCACATTATCTCAAATGGAAATTCCCACACTGGAGCTATCATGATTGGGGCATTAACTAATTTTTCTTTTATTAAATTGAAGGCAGCTAGACAGAGGTCATCAAAGATGAATGGGGCGTCTTTTTCTAAGAGATGGGTAAGGGGCTTGGTGATTTTGGAAAAGTCCTTTATGAAGCGGCGGTAGATACCCGCGTGACCTAGAAAACTTCTTATAGCTTTTATGTTCATAGGTGGCGGCAGCTTCTCGATAACTTCTATTTTCGCAACGTCTACTTCGATACCTCTTTTAGAAATTTTATGTCCCAAAACTAACCCTTCCCTCACCATAAAATGGCATTTTTCCCAATTTAAGGCGAGGTTAGTTTCTTCGCATCGCTCTAAGACTTTTTCAAGGTTCTCTAAGAAACTATCGTAGGAATCACCGAATACGGAGAAATCGTCCATGAAAACTTCCATCATGTTTTCTACGTACTTGTCAAAGATAGCGAGCATACATAGCTGGAATGTAGCTGGTGCATTGCATAATCCAAACAGCATTCTTCGGTAGGCGAAGGTGCCAAAGGGACAAGTAAACGTAGTTTTCTCTTGGTCCTCGGGAGAGATGGGGATTTGTAAATACCCCGAGAGGCCATCGAGAAAACAATAAAAGCTATGTCCGGAAAGTCGTTCTAAAATCTGATCAATGAATGGCAAGGGGAAGTGATCCTTGCGGGTGGCGTCATTTAGCTTACGGTAATCTATACACATTCGCCAACCGGTCACCGTCCGTGTCGGGATTAATTCATTATTTTCAATACTTATTACCGTTATCCCTCCCTTCTTTGGTACTACCTGGACAGGGCTAACCCACTTACTGTCTGATATAGGATAGATAATTCCAGCGTCTAACAACTTCATAACCTCCCCCTTAACTACTTATTTCATGTTTGGGTTTATACGGCGCTGAGGTTGGATAGAGTTATGCGAATTATCTTCCATTAATATTTTGTGAGTACAGAAGGATGGGCTTATGCCCTTGATATCAGAAATCTGCCAAGCAATGGCTCGGCGATGCTTACGTAAAATTAAAAGGAGTTTATCATTTTGCGAATCCGTAAGATAGGCTGAAAGTATGACGGGCAGCTTAGAATCCTTTTCTAAGAAAACGTATTTAAGGTGCTCTGGTAGTTCTTGCAGTTCCATGGTAGGGGGGGTCTTCATATGACATTTTTGAAATCTGATCTTTTTCAAAAACAATATGTTCATAAAATTTTTCTTTGTATGGTAATTTGAAAGGGGTGGGGCTAGCGGCGAAGGCGGCTTCTCGCAGCGATTCAGTTGGAGGAGTAGAAGAGGAACAAAAATCTGAAAAAAAAAAATTCAAAATCAGAGAGGTGAGAGGAGGACTCTTCACATAAATGTAGCGACTCAGTTGGAGCAGTATAAGAAAGAAAATCAGAAAATTCTTTTTCGAAATCAGAGAGGTGAGAGGAGGACTCTTCACTTACGACATTTACAAAGAAACATGAGTCATCATTAGCTAGGGTGTTTTTCATCGAGGGGGTGATAGAGAAAGTTACTTCGTCGTCGCCTACTCGAAGGAAGAGCTTACCATTGCTTACGTCAATGATAGCTCGGGAGGTGGCAAGGAAGGGCCGGCCAAGGATCAGGGGGACCTCGACGTCTTCTTCGATGTCCAAAATGACAAAGTCCACCGGGAAGATGAACTTGTCGACCTTGACTAGGACGTCCTCCACTATACCTAATGGGTATTTGACATATCTGTCGGCGAGCTGGATACTCATGCGTGTGGCGTTGAGACTACCAATTCCTAACTTTTTAAACAACGAGAGGGGCATAAGATTAATACTCGCAGCTAGGTCGGCTAAAGCGTGTTTGACAAAGAGATCACCAAAGACACACGGGATAGAGAAACTACCCGGGTCACTGATTTTTTTTGGTAATCCGTTTGTCAAAACCGCCGAGCACTCGGCATTTAACGTGACATGCGAAATGTTCTCTAACTTCTTCTTGTTGGTCAGGAGGTCCTTAAGGTATTTTGCGTACTTCGGCATCTGAGATATGGTTTCGTGGAAAGGCAGATTTATGTGGATTTGTTTAAACATTTCTAAAAAACGGGTGTATTGATCGTCCTGTCATTGTTTATTAAGTTCGGAAGGGTATGACGGGGATGGATTATTTTTAAAGGTGGGTGGTGGTGTGAGTTCTTTTTCTAAAACATGGGTGATAACTTCTTCGGCAGAAGGTGGAATTTTTAAAACGGGAGCGGAGCTTTGATTTTTTAAAGCGGGAGCGGAGCTTTGATTTTTTAAAGCGGGAGCGGAGCTTGCCTCAGGTTCTTCACTTACCATACCAGGAACTTTCTTCCCACTCCGAAGAGTTATAGCTTTCCCTTGCTCTCTCAGGTTGGGCTCGGTATTGGAAGGAAGAGCCCCTACGGGTCGCTCAGAAATTATTTTAGCGAGCTGTCCTACCTGATTTTCTAAATTTTTAACGCTTCCAGTTAAAGTTCTAATCGTAGCGTCATTAGCATTCATGTATTTTGAAAACATTTCCTCCAAACTTGGAGGTTTTGGAAAACTTTGAGGAGGTGGTGGTGGTGCAGAAAAATCACTTTGCGGTGGCGGGCGCACAACATTCGATGGATTGCTCCATGAAAAATTCGGATGATTTCTTAACGCAGGATTATAACTATTCGGAAAATTAAAACCAGGAGGATGAAAATTTGCAGCAGAAAAATTATTAAAAGCAGTTCTAGGCATATTATTTACATAATCCAAATGTCGGGGGGAGGAGTTGCAGATTCCCATACCTGAGGGGCGGAGGCAGCAGTCATCTCCGTAATTTTTTTGCTTAATATTTCAACTTGCAGTGCGAGCTGGGAGACGTTGTCCACTTCAAAGAGACCTGCAGATTTGTTTGGGCGGTACCTAGGCACATTCCACTGGTAAGTGTTCATGGCCATGTCCTCAAACAGCTCAATAGCTGCTTCCGGGTCTTATGAATTTAAAGTACCGCCAGAAGCTGCGTCTATCATTTGCTTTGTGCTTTGATTTAGCCCATTATAGAACGTCTGCACCTGCAACCATACAGGCAGAGCGTGATGTGGGCATCGTCTTAATAATTCTTTAAATCTTTCCCAGGTTTCGTAAAGGGTCTCATAGTCTATTTGTCCAAAGGCAGAAATGTCATTCCTAAGTTTTGCAGTTTTAGCAGGCGGAAAATACTTCGCCAAAAAATTTTCAGTTAATCGATTCCAGGTTATGATGCTATTTTTAGGTAGAGTGTTCAGCCACTGCTTAGCCTTAGTTCTAAGGGAGAAAGGAAATAATCTTAGCCTAATAGCATCATTTGTGACACCATTTATCTTGAAGGTGTCACAAATCTCAAGAAAGTTGGCTATGTGTGCGTTCGGATCTTCATCTTGAAGCCCGTCAAATTGCACATATTGCTGCATCATTTGAATTATGTTAGGCTTCAGTTCGAAATTATTATTTGCCATTGTAGGGTGAACTATACTAGATTCTGTACCCTCGAGATTCGGTCCTGCATAATAGGACATAGGCCTTTGCACGGCTTCCTCCACGTTGGGTTCTTCCATTCTTAAAGTAGAAAATGACTCGGAGTCCTCAACCGGCACTTGGGTAGTAGGGCCTTGAAATCGCGAACTTCTCCGAAGAGTACGCTCAATTTCGTGTTCCAGGTCCAAAATAACCGACGGACTCCCGCGGGTCATACACTAGAAGAAGAGAAGAGAAGAAAGATGAATAAAATAAACTAGAAAAAGAGAGCTAATGATGTTTTTTTTTGAAATAGATTTTTTATGTTTTAACTCCCGAACTTCCCAAGGGCTACCCGGTGAAGGTTTCGCAAGGTACTAGACAAGATAGTGGCATTTAGAGCCACTTTGCCCTTTTCGAGAGAGTTAGGTGGTGTAGAAAAATTTGTGATGTGGGTTTCTATTAAGAGCGGTCCTTAATAATTTTAAGAAGGAGGGTGAGAAAGAGAAGTGATAAAATTAATAGATTCGTGTTTTCAAATTATTAACAGAAGTTGCTTCCCCGACAACAGCGCCAAAAACTTGATGTCTAAAAATATTCGCAAGGAGAAAATAACCAAACTAACAATCCAACAAGGCAAGTATACCTATCGAAATGCAGCTAGGGGACACAAGTGTCGTATTAAAATTCGGGAACCGTTAATTAATCTTACTCACACGAAAACCATTATCTTATCGAAGAATGTTTTAGGGTTTAAGAGATTACTAAAATGCGATTGAGGAGAGAAGTATTATGCTAAGAAAGAAAAGGTTGCGGAAAAATAGAGAGGTATTAAAACGATTACAGTGAGGGATTAAGACAATGAAAGAGAAGAGCACTCGATCGAGGATCACCTCGGCTAAAGTTGATTAAGAAATGCGAAAATAAACTTTTACTTAATAAAGCTAAAACCTTGACCGTGGAGGTTCCATAAGCGTAAACACGCTTCTCTCGAAGCCGTGCCTACCTGAGTTTAGGAATGCTCAACCGAACTCTCGTCCGATCGGAGATCTAAAGCTCGCTTTAAGCTGTGAACCCCTCTATTGGATTTCACTCCAATCCAGGAGATTTAACGCCTGCCTCTCTTGAGGGGTGTGTGCAACTCTCTTTACTCTTGAGTGCTTACTTCAAACTATCAGCCTCTCGGCTAGCCAAGAATGAAAGCTAATGATAGAAAATATACATATTGATGATATATCTCCAAGTAGGGTTTTTAATCAAGAGTAATTCAAGGTATAACTTTAGAAATAAAAAGTAGAGTTAAAGCATCATAACTTAATCAACTCGAACCTCGGATCATCAAGATCGAGTACAAGGAGGATTAGTTACTCATGGTGAAATGGAGAAAAGAAGATGCTTAGAAGAAAATAATGAAAAAAAAGTAGAAACAAAAAAGAAAACAACACTTCTTTATTAATGGAAACAGGGATCTTACAACTTGAAAACCAAAGATTACAAGTGCATGGAAAGTAAACTACACTATCATTAACATTATGCTACAGAAAGAAGCTAGGAGCTAATACAGGGAAAGCATTAAGATAGAGATAAGAAGAGCTAAAAATGAAGAGACATGCTTGAAAAAGTTCAAAAATACAAAGGACAGAACCTCCCCTCTCCATCCAAAAGGTCTGTCTGAACCCTTGGAGATGGGCACTATTTATAGATTTTTTTCGGGTCGGGTCACGCCCCCTGTCACGCCCGGGTCGGGCGTGACACTGGGGCGTGACACATTCGGTGCGACTTTTTCGGGCTGGAATTTAATTCTGGCGAAGTAGCTGAAGTACACGCCCAAATGTCACGCCCTGGTAGGGCGTGTACCTGGGGCGTGTTCTTTGCGACATGAATTTGTTGAGCTGGAATTGAATGCTGGAGGTGGCGGGCGTGCTTGTTGAAGTACACGCCCATATGTCACGCCCGGGTCGGGCATGACCCGGGGGCGTGACACTTTCGGTGCGACGGTGGAGCGGGAAAAACGAGCGCGTTGCGGCGATTCCTCGGAACCTGGGACACGCCTCTGGAACACGCCCGTGTCGAATGTGACATGGGCGTGACAGAGGGCGTGTACACTAAGTTTCCACGGAATGTAGTTTCGGACCAATTGCTTCATTCCTCTGGGTTACATGCCCTAGTTACATGCCCGGGTAGGGCGTGACCTTGGGGCGTGTCACAGCAAAATTCGGCTGAAAGCCGTGAAAACCTGCAAAAAGCAGAAAAAACGCATTAGAGACAAAAATATATACAAAGGGGAATCAAAATAATTACTTTACAAGACATGATTTGCTTTAAAACCCTGAAAATACCCTAATAAAATTGACTGCAAACCATATTATCAATGAGTCGCTGGCTCAGTACGTGGATATGTTCCAAGAGGAGATCTTGGATATACAGGAGGTGCCGGGGTTTGCACTCCAGATGGCCTTTACCGTGGGACTACGGGAAGGGTTCTTCAAAATGAGCCTCACCCGGAAGGCGCCACTGTCTTTTGAGGGCTTGATGGAGAAGGAGGCGAAGGAAATAGCGATGGAGGCGGCGAACCATGCTTTTGCAAAGAAATTGGCAAGGCTTACTGAGGTGGAGTCGAGGGAGTCAGGTGGGAGACAGCAGGAGGCAAGGAGAAGAGAGGAGCCGAGGGCGCCGGCATATCAAGAGCTGGGAGGGAGGCAACAGGGAGGCCCTGTGCCAGGACAAGGTAGAGGATTTCCCCACGGGGGGAGGAACCAACAAGGAGGCTGGGAAGGTTTCACCAGCAAGGGTGGGGGTATGGTCATAGACCACCCCATCCCCCTCCGCAGCAGGCTATGGCCATCGGCCGAGGCAGAGGTAGAGGACGGGAGAGAGGAAGAGGAGCAGGAGAAAGAAGAAGAAGAAACCCTCAGGAAGGAAGGCAAGGGGGGAGGTGGCGTTGCCATATTGTGACTTCCACGAGGAGGAAGGTCACGCAACGGCAACCTGCCCAGATTTCTTGGAAATGAGGAGAACTCGAGGAGCACGAGAACAACAAAGACCGGTACGGATAGAGGAAGTGACAGCTACAGGAGAAGAGGATCGATGTGTGGATCGAACGGATGAAGGAGATCGCGGAGGAATTAGAGTAATCCATGGGGGGGATAGAGGCGGCCCGAAAGGCGAGCCTTCACACTATGTACTGCCGAAGCGTAGCCTCGACGTCACAATCCCCTCCCCCAGATGAAAAGATCACCTTTTCAAGGAAAGACATGCCAGGTCATGAAGACCCTTTCTGTGACGCGCTGGTGATACGAACCGCCATCGAGAACTTTACGGTGTCACGGATCCTGGTAGACAATGGGAGTTCGGTGAACGTAATTTTCAAAAAAGCATTCAATGCGATGAGGGTGGAGGCCCGGAGGGTGCTGGCAGCGTATGAACCATTGTTTGGGTTCTCAGGAGAGAGGAAAGAAGTCGAGGGGGGAGTGGGACTTCAGGTAACCCTGGGAGGGCTATCCCGAAATTGCCGCTTTATCATAGTGGATGACCCCAGTAGTTACAATGCTATCTTTGGGTTTCCCTTGATCAGTGCTTTCAGATGCGTTCCGTCATCGTTTCACCAGTGCTTGAAACTGAACTCGGGAGGTACCCAAATCAGGGTACGGGGGGATCCAAAGGCCGCAAGGGAATGCTACGTGACGGCAGTAAACACCATATCCTGGCAGGGAGACGCTGAGGAGATGGGAAAGAGGATGGAGCAATTACAACAGGAACTGGGGGGCGAAGTAGAAAGAGGAGAGGAAGGTGCTGGAGGAGAGGGAGAAGTAGTGGTGGTTGGAGGCATTGCGGGGGAGCCAGAAATGGCTGGAGAGGAGTTCGGGGAGACAGGGATGATAGAAGAAAGGGAGGAGGAAGGTGCTGAAGGAGAGGGAGAAGTAGTGATGGGCGGGGACATGGCGGAGAAACTAGAAATGGATGGAAAGGAGGGAGAAGAGATGGAGGCGGCAGAGGAAAAAGAGCCAACAGAAGAGGAAGGGAGGAAAGAGAAGAGGAAGATGGAAGAAGCGGGAGGGTCGCCCGGGAAGGGGGCCCGACCAGAAAAAAGTAGGGCCTCATGGCAGGAAGAAGAGGACGCAAGCAAGTGGGAGATAGAAAAGCTAGGGAAAGAGGTGATGATGGCCATCATGGAAGACGAAGCCAAGGAGCAGGACGCGCAGGCAGAGCAGTAAGGGGAGGAAGAGCCATCGAGGCTGAAAGCGGCCATGGAAGTCCTCGAGGTAGAGATCCATACCAAGGAAGGCATAGAGGAGAAGATAAAGATCAGCGGCGAGCTCAGCCCGGAAGACCGTGAGAAGATCAAGGCCTGCGTGCAGAAAAATATTGACGTCTTCGCGTGGGGTGCCGCAGACATGCCCGGGGTCGATGTAGGCATCACTTGTCACCGCCTCAATCTCGACCCCAACACTCGACCCATACAGTAGAAGAAGAGGGCCATCGCCTCCAAGATGGCCGGACATATTAGAGAGGAAGTAAAAAAATTACTTAAGGCGGGGTTTGTATCTGCCTGTAAGTATCCGGGGTGGGTGAGTAATGTTGTAATGGTTAAAAAAGGGGAGGGTAGGTGGAGAATGTGTGTGGATTTTCATCTTTAAATAAAGCATGCCCCAAGGATTGTTACCCGCTGCGCCGAATCGACGCGCTGGTTGATTCAGCCGTCGGTTTCCCCTTTATGAGTTTCTTGGATGCGTTTTCCGGATATCATCAAATACGCATGCATCCTCCCGACGTTAAGGACATCACCTTCGTCATGGAGGATGGATGCTTCTGTTTTAATATGATGCCTTTCGGTTTGAAAAATGCGGGAGCAACCTACCAAAGAATGATGGATCGGATCTTCCGAAAACAGAGAGGGAGGAACCTAGAGGTGTACGTGGATGACTTGATGATCAAAAGCAAGAACCTCGAAGCTCATGTCCTAGATCTGGAGGAGACCTTTGAGACCTTGAAGGAAGTATAAAATGAGACTCAACCCCCTGAAATGTGTTTTTGGAGCCAATAGGGGAAGGTTCCTAGGACATCTTCTCACTCCATCTGGGGTGGAACCCAACCCCGAATAAGTGAAAGCAATCCTGGAGTTGGAGTCCCCTAGAAATGCTAACGAAGTTCATCGTCTCACAGGAAAGTGGGCGGGGCTAAGCAGGTTTCTCTCTCGAGCCGGAGAGAGATGCTCGCCTTTCTTTCGGACACTGCGTGAGGGAAAGAAGTTCGAATGGACCCCAGAATGCGAAAAGGCTTTCCAGGCTATAAAGCAAATGCTAACCCAGACGCCTTTACTCCAGGGGCCAAGGGAAGGAGAGGTCTTGTTTTTATATTTTGGGGTAGGGACTGTGGCAGTGAGCTCGGTTCTTGTGCGAGAAGAAGGGAAGAAGAAATTTCCGATCTATTACGTGAGCAGGGTCATGAAGAAAGCGGAGCTCGGATACCCCATTCTTGAGAAGTTAGAATTTGCCCTCATCGTCTCGGCCCGAAAGCTCAGGCCGTATTTTCAGGCTCATTTTATTCAGGTGGTAACAGATCACCCCCTCCATTACATCTTGGAGGGGGTAGAACATTCTGGGAGGCTAGCTAAATGGTCAATAGAGCTCAGTGAATTCGACCTCGTCTTCGTTCCCCGGCTCGCCATTAAGGCACAAACGGTAGCCGATTTCCTGGTGGACTATGTAGTTGAGGTCCAGGAGACGGAAGTGTCCCCTCGAGCAACCTGGAAGATGTTAGTAGATGGAGCGTCGGGAAGAAACTCCTTTGGAGGAGGAATGGTCTTGATCAGTCCGGAGGGGACCAGGATTGAACAGGACTTGAAGTTTCATTTCACGATCACCAACAACTAAGCGGAATATGAGGCGATCATCGCAGGACTCAGGTTAGCCCGGGAGTTGGGCATACAAGACATCGAGGCCTCGACTGACTAGATGGTGGTGGCAGGCCAGATCAAATGGGAGTTCGAGACAAGGGAGCCCACCCTCCAGTTGTATCTCGAAAAGGTCAAGGGAATCATAGGACAGTTTCGAAGCTTTTCAATTCAGCACATCCCGAGGGAGGAGAGCACTCAGGCTGACCAACTCGCCAAGCACGACCCTCGAGCCGGGGGAACAATGACGGATCTCTTCAGACCGTCTATAGAAGAAGGGGAACTCATGGAGATATGCCAACAAAGGTCTTGGATGGACCCCTTCATCACCTTTTTAACGTCGGGACAGTTACCCATGAAAGAACTCGACAAGAGGCATACCAGATACAAATCGGAGTACTACCTGCTGAAGAATGGGGTTTTATATCGCAAGACATTGTCCTCAAACTGTGTAACAAACACATCTCCGCCCGGCCGCCCCTAACGGACCCCTGGGTTCTCCTCCAACCTGCAAGTTAGCACTTCGTATGTAATATTCATAGGCAAGAAAAGCAACTAAAGAAATAGGCTTGGATGTCTCAAACAACATACATGTTCTCTACTGTTGAGGATATTATATTAGGGCCTGCTATGTAACGTGAATGCAACACCCGGGTTTCACCCAAGGTACCCTATAGCGTATGCATCTAGCACAACATCACATCAATTGGGTACTCATCGTTTCCCCATTGGCATAAAGCTGCAAACAAAAAGGGAAACACAATTCCCCCCAACGGCACACAAGCCGCCACATGGAACTCTTGCTAAGGCCCCACCCGCTCAAGGTCTTAGAACCGGGCTTGCCTGCAAGCTCTGACGTCTCATGTCAGGATTCCAACAAACACAACTGACCGATTCTAAGAAGCCTTGCTGGACCCAACCCGCTCATGGCCTCATTGCTCGGGCTTGCCCCCATGCTTGGCATTCTCGTCAGTCTCACAGAAGGGGACTAGTCTTGCCGGGACATTCTCCACACATGACGTGTACATCACGGGATAGCCAGCCGACCACAAAGACACAGCCACGCCTTGGCACATCGCAATCCAAGACAATTCCACCCTAGTCTCTAATTTGTATTGCAGCATTCCCGTGTACCAAGTAAACCATCTACCACTCATACGGAGCTAACCTTGTCCACCAAGGAAACCATCTACCGCCATTGAGGAGCTAACCTTGTCCGGTTCCAACTACACGTAACCACTCGAGAAAAAGGGGAAAACATCACCACATCACAAACGACATCTTGCCGCAACGGATCTCTATGGATCCTTAAAGCTCGTATGCAACATCACCGAGTCGGACTAACGGTCGCGACTACGGCTTCACATACCATGTCTAATCCACTAACGGAGCGGATCTCTAATGCAAAAAACATGCCTGGGACGGACTCAATCGACCCGGAGGTTCCTCTTGAACCTTGGCAACCCAAACCCCTCTAATTTGAGTGTTTGGTGCCCAAAAACTAGAAAAGAAAAGATGCTAAAACATGCATCCTAAAACCGAGACGAGAAGTGTCGTTACCTTCCGACTCCTCTTCCTAGCCATGGAAAAATAGTCGGATGAAAACCTTCGCAACGATCTAGCCTCCACGGATCTGGACTCGGCTCGCGATTTGGAGCACCGAAACCTCTCCAACAGCCGGATCTCTACTTCACCTTCTTCCTTGCTCTCCCCTCTCTCTAGAACTTTAGAAAGAGAACCACTCAAAAGAAATGAGGGTTTCTAAGGGTCCAATCTCGTGTATATCCCATCAGGAACAACCACCAGCCGTTGGATCCAAAAATAAAGAAACAAACGGTCTTGATTCGGGCCTGAAATGCTAAAACTAGGCCGAACACGGCCTGCGACAGGCCCATGTCCAGGGTCGTGTCCCCCATTCGCCGTCAAAATCGACGCGCCTGGAACAGCACATGGGCATCCGACACGCCCGAGTTCGATCCGACATGCCCGTGTTCCAACTGACACGGTAGTGTGGTCGGTCGTGTGCCTCCATTGACACAGCCCCGAAAACAACCCGAGACTCACACGTGTTCTGGACATGCCCGTGTCCTTGCCCATGTCTAACTCAACACGCCTAGTCTCCAGGCCATGTTCACTGTCTCGACACTTCGTCTAGCGAAGTTCGTCGACTGCCTGACACGGCCTTGGACACGCCCGTGTCCTAGGCTATGTGCCTTGTCTCGACACATCGTCGAGCGAAATTCGTCGACTGACTGACACAGCCTGAAACGCCCGGGGACACGCCCGTGTCCCACGCCGTGTGCCCCCTGCAGAAACCAATTTTCCTTCTCAGCTAAGACCCAAACATGGCCAGAAACGCTGGTCGTCACTCTACAAATTTTGGGGTGTTACAACTCTCTCCCCCTTAAAAGAATTTCGTCCCGAAATTACAAAGCAAAAGGGAACACAACTTAAATGGTACCTGATTTGAAGAGCTCTGGATACTCTTCTAACATGGCTTGTTCTCGCTCCCAAGAGTGCTCCTCACGACCGCAGTTGTCCCATCAGACTTTCACGAGTTTAACCTCTTTTTTCCGTAACTGTCGAGTCTCCGAATCCTCTAAAGCAATTGGACGGACTCGCATCCTCAAGTATTCCTCTATCGGCACCAACGCCGGCTCGATCACCACACTAGCCTCCACCAAGGCTTTCCTCAAGACAGAGACATGGAAGACGTCGTGCAATCCACTCAGCTCCGCGGACAACTTCAATCGATAGGCTGCTTCTCCCACCCGTTCAACAACTTCAAAAGGCCCCAAAAACCTTGGACTCAACTTCTTGAGTTGGCGAATCCGTGAGACGCCTTTGAACAGCTTGATCTTCAAATAGACCCAATCACCTACCGCAAACTCCAACTTCCTGTGACGATCATTAAAGTATTTTGCTTGTCGGTCTTGCGCCACCTTCATATGCTCTTGAATGGTCCATACCAACTCACAAGCGTCAACTACCACCTCCTTTCCCAAAATTTTGGTGTCTCCCGCCTCTGTCCAAGACATTGGTGTTCGACACCGTCTCCCATACAAAGCTTCGTATGGCGCCATTTTTATACTTGCTTGATAACTGTTATTGTACGCGAATTCCACCATGAAGAGGTGATCCTCCCACTTCTTGTCGAAGTCAAGAATGCACATTCTCAGCATATCCTCCATAGTACGGTTCGTTCTTTCGGTTTGCCCGTCAGTTTGAGGATGGAATGTCGTACTGAACTTTAGCTTCGTGCCCAAACTCTTCTGAACCAATCTCCAGTCCTTGGACGTAAACCGTCCATCTCGATTGCTGACTATGCTCTTAGGCATCCCATGCAGTCGCACAATGTTGCGAACATACAACTCCACCAGCTTCTCCACGCTGTCCTCCTTCCTATTTGGGATGAAGTGGGCGACCTTGGTTAAGCGATCCACGATCACCCAAATAGCATCATTACCCTGCTACGATCTAGGCAGACCATGTACAAAATCCATGGAGATGTCATCAAATTTCCATGCAGGGATTGGAAGGGGCTTCAGGAACCCGCCCGGCTTCTGACATTCGGCCTTCACCAAGGCGCAAGTTTGGCAACGATTCACATACAAAGCTACGTCCCGCTTCAGCCCCGGCCACCAAAAGGATTTCTTCATATCCATGTACATCTTTGTACTGCCCGGGTGAATGGAGTACTTTGTGAAGTGAGCCTCAAACATCAACTCCTCACGGAGTTTGCCGAACTGCGGTATACAAACCCTTCCATCCTTCCTCAGAATCCCATCAATCATCTCCCAGACGCTGCTCTCGCCCTTTTGAGCCTCTATCACATATGGTTGAAACTCCACATCCAACCGAGTCGCTTCCCGAATGCG
This sequence comes from Platanthera guangdongensis, assembly GCA_039583875.1. Classification (NCBI taxonomy): domain Eukaryota; kingdom Viridiplantae; phylum Streptophyta; class Magnoliopsida; order Asparagales; family Orchidaceae; genus Platanthera; species Platanthera guangdongensis. The sequence continues at coordinate 85,452,950 of CM077162.1, forward strand.
ATCAGACAAGTCGTTCTGCATTTCAATCCAGTTCAACCGAGCCACGCTGGACTCGCCTCTCGCCACACATTCCAAACCAAGGGACTCCCATTCCCGTACCAACCGATCATCATAAGCTTTGATCCAATTCCCTTGCCCCGAGTACTTTCTACTTAAGGCATCTGCCACTACATTGGCTTTACCTGGCGTATACTGAATCGCCACCTCGTAGTCTCCAAGAAACTCAACCCACCTGCATTGCCGCATGTTCAAGTCCTTTTGATCCAAGAGATACTTCAGTCTTTTATGATCCGTGAAGATCTCCACCCTTGCACCATACACATAATGTCGCCATATTTTCAACGCAAAAATTACCGCCGCCAACTCCAAGTCATGGACGGGGTAATTCCTCTCATGAGGTTTTAGCTGTCTGGACCCAAAAGCTATCACCTTGCCATGTTGCACCAAAACGCAACCCAAACCACATCCCGATGCGTCACTGAAGATCTGAAATCCCTCGGTCCCTTGCGGTAGACTTAGGATTGGAGCCATCATCAGTCTCTCCTTCAGTGCCTCAAATGCTTGACTGCACTCTTGAGTCCACACAAACTTATGATCTTTACCAGTGAGTGAGGTGAGGGGTAGAGCTATCTGCGAAAAATTCTCCACGAATCTCCTATAATACCCGGCTAGTCCAAGAAAACTTCGGACTTCCGCCACGGTCCTCAAACCAGCCAATCTCTGATGGCTTCCACTTTTGTTGGATCCACTGCCACCCCATCCCCACTAATCACGTGGCCCAAAAATGCCACCTTCGCTAACCAAAACTCGCACTTTGAGAACTTTGCATACAACTGATTCTCCCTCAACACTTGCAAGACCACTCTCAAGTGGGTCTCATGCTCCCTTCCGACTTGGAATACACCAAGATGTCATCAATGAAGACAACCACAAAAGAATCTAAGTATTCCAGAAATACTAGATTCATAAGGTCCATGAACACAGATGGCGCGTTTGTCAGCCCGAACGGCATCACCGTAAACTCAAAGTGTCCGTACCTCGTACCAAAGGCAGTCTTGGGGATGTCCTCGTCCCGAATTCGCAACTGATAATAACCCGACTTCAACTCCAATTTTAAGTACACCACCGACCCCACCAACTGGTCGAACAAGTCGTCTATCCGAGGAATCAGATACTTATTCTTAACGGTCAGTTTATTCAGTTCCCGGTAGTCTATGCACAGCAGCATACTACCGTCTTTCTTCTTTACAAACAACACCGGCGCGCTCCACGTCAAAGAACTGGGTCTGATATACCCTTGCTCCAACAGTTCCCATAACTGTACTCTGCGTTCAGCCAACTCCTTTGGTGCCATCCTAAACGGAGGACGTGACACCAGCCTAGCCTCCGACACTAACTTGATCGAGAAGTCGATCTCCTACCGAGGAGGCACTCCAGGAAGTTCATCCGGAAACACATCCTTGAACTCTGCCACTACGGGCACTTCCTCAATAGACAACTGGGAGAGGCGAACCTCCAATAACTCTACAAGCGCTACACCACCCTGGTTAACCGCCCGCATCAACTGCATGGCCGAAATCAGGGAATAGGCCACTCCGCAAAGGCCCTCAAATTTGACTTCCGCCTTCCCTTTTCTCCTTAGGGTCACTACCTTAGATAGGCAATCAATACTGGCGCGCTGCTCTGCAAGCCAGTCCATGCCCAAAATGACATCAAACTCAACCAATGGTAAAACCGCTGCTACCAAAACGAAGTCAACTCCGTCCAGCTCCCAACAGATGCGCCCTTTAGCCCCGGTGGTCATGGATGACCCATTGGGCATGCGCACTTTCAGCTCTGCGTCCGCCGAGAAAGACTGAACTCCTATTCTCTGGATGATGCTCTCCGCAAGAAAGGAGTGTGATGCTCCCGTATCAAACAATACCCTAGCGGGGTACCCGAAAACTCATACGAAGCCTACAACATAGACATCATACATAAAAGTCTAAAAGTATGAAGCACAAAATTTAAACATAAATTTACTCATACCTGTCACCACATCGGTTTGGCGGATCGTCTCATGCTGTCCAAGATTGTAGGCCCTTGGTTGCACCTGTTCGAACCGAGAAGCGCTTGACTCCGCCATCTTCCCTTTCTCTGCGGCACTGGGGCCGGAGCGCACAGTCTGCTCCTGCCTTGCCTCTTGCTCCGATCCTCCTTGAGGGCAAACACGAGCTAGGTGCCCCACCTTACCGCAGTTGTAGCACGTCGGCGGTCCCCTAGAGTGAGAACCTTCAGGCGTCCACTTGCTCTTCTCACCGGACCTAGAAGTGTGAGGCTTTTTCCTCCACCTACTCCCTTCAGACTTTCCCTGGGATTGGGGAGGCTTCCCTTCCCCTTGCTTGGGAGTGAAACCCTTACGACGTTGGGTTCGCTCCAGATTACTCTCCAATATCCTGGTAGCCTAAACTAGCTCATTAAAACCAGCTCTCTTCATGGAAATGAGGGGTTGCCTCAGATTCTCCCTCAGCCCCTAGTAGAAGAGGTTATCCCTCTCTACATCATCTGCCATCGTCATTCCCGCGTAACGACCCAAACGGGTGAACTCCTGCACATACTCGTCCACCGTCTTGTCTCGCTGCATTAAGTGCAGAAACTGCCTCTGAAGGGCCAACCGTGTAGAAACGGGAATGTACCTCTTTAGAAAAGCATCCCTAAATTCCTCCATCGACGGGGTGCGTCCAGGGAACTGGCGGTCGCTATGGCTCACCCACCACAACTTGGCATCTCCTTCCAACATAAACGCCGCATACTCAGATTTCTTTTCTTCTGGCGTCTCTGCCGCCCTTAAAAGCTCTTGAATTCGAACCCACCAATCCTTCGCATCCATTGGCATACCAACTCCCTTGAACGACGGGGCATGGAAGCTCAGGAAATACTTCATGTGCCGGTCTCCATGTCCTACAACCACCCTTTCCGCCAAAGGCTCCACTCGCCTGGCTTCTCCGCCTGGCACGGCCGTCGCCGTGTCCGGTGTAGCAGGGGTTGCTACCTGTGCTACCTCTGCAGCTTGGGCTGCCACAATCGCTTCTGCAAGCATGCGACAGAAGTCGGCCGGGTTTACACTCGTGCCCAAAAGACCTGGAGCAGTGGCACTGCTCGCTGAAAGATCTTCTCTTGCTCTCGACGTACCCGCCTCGTTGCTTGCACTGTTCAAGAAAACAAGAAACGAGGGATCAGTCTCTAATCTCAAGACTTAAACATAAGGACACTCATGGTCCCACGTTACTCTTATGTGGATAACTTCTCTACGCACTGACCTTGAATCTAACCTGGCTTTGATACCAAATTGTAACACCTCCCCTGTAATGACCGTATAATATGGGTCCGGCTAGGGCCCCACAATATACAGACGCCGCAGCTTCAGTATTATAAAATGATATAGCTACCCAAACTTAAAACTCAAAACACAACACAGCGGAAACAACCAAAGAGAATAGAAGTTATCCACGCCTACAAGAGTAACAAAATGGCCTTAAGGCCTTACAACAATAGTAAATCCAAACTCAAATAATACATCAGTCCTGAAAGTGCATAAGCACACCTAGTCTACCTCGGCATGCAAGCCGGTCAAAATGAGCATAAAACATACAATGCCATAAACGTAAAGCTACAATAAAAGGTAACACTTCATGAGGCTTAGGCCTTTCTGGCCGGCGAGCTAGCTCCTTCTTGCGATCCTTGACCTGTAAAAATTATTAGTAACGTGGGTCAGCAAAGGCTGACCTCAAACTGTGTAACAAACACATCTCCTCCCAGCCGCCCCTAACGGACACCGGGGTACTCCTCCAACCTGCAAGTTAGCACTTGGTATGCAATATTCGTAAGCAAGAAAAGCAACTAAAGAAACAGGCTTGGATGTGTCAAACATCATACATGTTCTCTACTGTCGAGCATATAATATTAGGGCCTACTATGCAACGTGAATGCAACACCCGATTTTTACCCAAGGCACCCTATAGAGTATGCATCTAGCACAACATCACATCAATTGGGTACTCATCGTTTCCCCATTGGCATAAAGCCGCAAACAAAATGGGAAACACAATTCCCCCCAATGGCACACAAGCCGCCACATGGAACTCTTGCTAAGGCCCCACCCGCTCAAGGTCTTAGACCCGGGCTTGCCTGCAAGCTCTGACGTCTCATGTCAGGATTCCAACAAACACAACTAACCGATTCTAAGAAGCCTTGCTGGACCCCACCCGCTCATGGACTCATTCCCCGGGCTTGCCCCCATGCTTGGCATTCTCGTCAGTCTCACAGAAGGGGACTAGTCTCGCCGGGACACTCTCCACACATGACGTGTACATCACGGGATAGCCAGCCGACCATGGAGACACAGCCACGCCTTGGCACATCGCAATCCAAGACAATTCCACCCTAGTCTCTCATTTGTACTGCAGCGTTCCCGCGCACCAAGAAAACCATCTACCACTCATGCGGAGCTAACCTTGTCCACCAAGGAAACCATCTAGCAATTGAGGAGCTAACCTTGTCCGGTTCCGACTACACATAACCACTCGAGAAAAAGGGGAAAACATCACCACATCACAAATGACATCTTGCCGCAACGGATCTTTACGTATCCTTAAAGCTCGTATGCAACATCACCGAGTCGGACTAACGGTCGCGACTACGGCTTCACACACCATGCCTAATCCACTAACGAAGCGGATCTCTAATGCAAAAACATGCCGGGGATGGACTCAATCGACCCGGAGGTTCCTCTTGAACGTTGGCGACCCAAACCCCTCTCATTTGAGTGTTTGGTGCCCAAAAACTAGAAAAGAAAAGATGCTAAAACATGCATCCTAAAACCGAGACGAGAAGTGTCATTACCTTCCGACTCCTCTTCCTAGCCATGGAAAAATAGCCGGATGAAAACCTTCGCAACGATCTATCCTCCACGGATCTGGACTCAGCTCGCGATTTGGAGCACTGAAACCTCTCCAACAGCCGGATCTCTACTTCACCTTCTTCCTTGCTCTCCCCTCTCTCTAGAACTTTAGAAAGAGAACCACTCAAAAGAAATGAGGGTTTCTAAGGGTCCAATCCCGTGTATATCCCATCAGGAACAACCACCTGCCGTTGGATCCCAAAATAAGGAAACGAACGGTCTTGATTCGGGCCAGAAATGCTAAAACTGGGCCGAACACGGCCTGCGACATGCCCGTGTCCAGGGCCGTGTCCCCCGTTCGCCGTCAAAATCGACGCACCTGGAACAGCACATGGGCATCTGACACGCTCTTGTTTGAGCCGACATGCCCGTGTTCCAACTGACACGGCCGTGTGGTCGGCCGTGTGCCTCCATCGACACAGCCTCGAAAACAACCCGAGCGTCACACGGGTACTGGACATGCCCGTATCCTTGCCCGTGTCTAACTCAACACGCCTGGGCTCCAGGCCGTGTTCACTATCTCGACACTTCGTCGAGCGAAGTTCGTCGACTGCCTGACATGGCCTTAGACACGCCCGTGTCCTAGGCCGTGTGCCTTGTCTCGACACATCGTCGAGCGAAATTCGTCGACTGACTGATACGGCCTTGGACATGCCCGTGTCCCAGGCCATGTGCCTTGTCTCGACACATCGTCGAGCGAAATTCGTCGACTCCCCAGGCCGATCGTCGACACGGGCTCGACACGCCCTGAGACACGCCCGTGTCTCAGGCCGTGTTCTCTGCTCGACGGTCGTCGACTCCAAAATCGTCGACCTCTCGACCAAATCGTCGACTGGAGCCTGACACGCCCTGGGACATACCCGTGTCCTAGGCCGTGTGCCTCCTACAGAAACCAATTTTCCTTCTTAGCTAAGAACAAAACATGGCCAGAAACGCTGGTGCTTTTCCAGGAACATTTGAGAGAACTCCTCGATTGACACTTGTGTCAACGACCGACCTGCTAAGTGGTGTACTTCCATCTCATGCCACCATAAACGCGCCTCTCCTTCGATTAAGAAGGTGGCTAAGGTGACCTTCTGATCCTCCTCCGTCCCGATCGCCGTCATTATCCGCTTGACGCGCGATAACCAATCCTCCGCCTGCGTGGGAGATCCCATGCCCATAAATATCGGCGGATTGAAACTCATGAATTGCTTTAACTGTCTCTTAGCTGCTCGAGGATCCACAGCCGCAACAGGTTCTGGTCTCGCCGCAACCTGTTCTGGCCTCAATGCCGGCTACACCTGCCCTTGCATATGCCCAGTAGGCTGTGCTTGAATCATCGCAAACAAGGCCTCAGCAACTAATCGCACAGTTTTCGCAGAAGGGGGAGGTGTAGGCACCTCAGCTGGTGCTGTATGCTCATCCGAATGCTGGGGCTCTGACTGCCCAGCACGACTTCGAGTCACCTAAAGGTGGACAAGACACGCATATTAACGACCGCACACAATCAATCACAACAAAATAGGAACGCACAGGTTCCTCAAACACATGTATTTGCATTCCTAAAGTGGAAATTCAAGAGTTCATTAGTGTTAACGCGGTTCACACATACACGTGCTCGCCACCCCACAAAAGAATTCGACCACGAATTCAAAAGGGAAAGACCGAGACAGCTGATACCAAAAATGTAACGACTCCATTCGTTCATATAGTATATACTAGAAGTTCCGGCCGGGGCCCCACAATATATACCACAAAACGGGCGGCGAAGTCACGGAGTGATACTAGAGTTGTGCATCCTTACTCATTGCATTCTAGCGGAAGCCTATAACACAAAATGGAACTCTAAACATGAATGTCCACCACATAAATATCCACATTGATATATTTAAACAGGAATGTTTAGCAAATACAAAGTCAGTTGGCCTTATGGCCGTACAAGTCCTTTTACACCAGTGGCTCGCAAACATTGGCGCGCATGCCGGCCACATAAAAACAATACACAACATTTAGGCTTAGCCTTCAAGGGCTAGCAGCAACAGCAGTAGCAGAGACTTCAGCCTTTATGCGTCCCGCTTGGTTCTCCAGCATGTGCACATGGACAGCCCACACAATGGTGGCAACCAAGGCAACGGTCAACATTCAGCTGACCAAATTATAACGACCCTACCCCTTTCCCGGGGTAGTGGTATTCCTTCCCTGCAAGCATAGCAATTCACATGCATATATATTCATCATATACTGTGCACTCACGCACCAACAACCCATCACAATCGCCAGCCACGCGGCCCGACGATCCGTGCATTCAGGGTACATTTTTGGTGTACCGGCGAACCAGGGTCCCACCACCGTATCAGGGTCGCAACCCAACGGTAAAAAGTTGAGCATTAACTCCATGGCATGCAGCCGGAGATTTTAGTCTTAATGACCCGGGATTGGCCCTTAGCCCCCCATGGTGTCGTGGCGCGCAGGCCTAAGACTCTCGCTATGCGCTCTAACAGACCGCACTTTCAAGTCTCATGTCGGACGAACATAACGCATGTCGGATCAGCCACCCACCGTTGTTCAAGTCACCTTGCCATCACCGAGTACGACATACTCGCGGCTATCAAAAATGCGCGGGTCGATTTCACCTTATCTATTTTGCATCAAGCCGTAAGAGCTCTTCTAGCTCATACATAGCCATCATGTCCTTGCAGGACTGGCTTCACAATCACAGGTTAGCTAGGTGCCAAGCTCAGCGGTAGCGACAAAACTCATTTTCCATCCCTAGCTCGAACCAGCATTTGCGGGTATTTCCTGAGCGTTCACGCCAGTACTTCCTGCTACTACCATTCACAGGCATAACCCACCAAGCATCACAGAGATCAAGGGTAGTTTTCTGGATCTCCAATCCAGTACTTCCTGCTACTGCCCTTCATAGGCACAACCCATGAATATCACAATCAATACAAGGGTATTTTTCTGAACTACCACTCCATTACTTCCTGCTAATGCCCTTCACAGGTCAACTCGTTGACTCCTATAACTACACGTTTCATCACGGAGTCTTCTCCAGTGCGTATATGCAACATCACCAATCCAGACCAACCTGTCCAGATGGGCTTCACACAGTATGGCTATTCCGTACTCCATTTTCGGATCTATATGCCAAATGATTGGGGATTCCATGAATCAACCCAAGGGACTCCCATAACAAGTCACCCTCTGGTGGGGGAATCCTATGCACATGCCAAAACGGAAGCCTTCACATGTCTAGGAAGAAAGATAGTTACCCTTGACGATCGTTTTGGTGCCATGAGCTCCAAGTCGACTGAACAACACCATAGCGGCCTTGCCTCCACAATGCTAGCCTCGGATCTCGAACCGGAACTCCGCAGCTCCACCGGTGGCCAGCTCTCCTCCTCCTCCTTCTTCCTCTCTCTCTTTCTCTAGTCTCTTAGAAAGAGAATAAGGTCAAGCCAAATGCGAATTTCTTCTCAAGTCTCAGCCTTAAGGAAGCAGGGAGGGCTCTCAACCATTGGATCCTAGCTGAGAAAATGGACGGCCACGATTTTTCCACAAAAGGCTATTTTTTTGCCTGACACGGCCTGTGAGACGCCCGTGTCACAGGCCGTGTACCATAAGCGGTACATGGTGTTACAAATCTTCGCAAGGAGAAAATAACCAAACTAACAATCCAACAAGGCAAGTATACCTATCGAAATGCAGCTAGGGGACACAAGTGTCATATTAAAATCCGGGAACCGTTTATTAATCTTACTCACACGAAAACCATTATCTTATCGAAGAGTGTTTTAGGGTTTAAGAGATTACTAAAATGCGATTGAGGAGAGAAGTATTATGCTAAGAAAGAAAAGCTTGCGGAAAAATAGAGAGCTATTAAAACGATTACAGCGAGTGATTAAGACAATCAAAGAGAAGAGCACTCGATCGAGGATCACCTCGGCTAAAGTTGATTAAGAAATGCGAAAATGAACTTTTACTTAATAAAGCTAAAACCTTGACCGTGGAGGTTCCATAAGCGTAAACACGCTTCTCTCGAAGCAGTGCCTACCTGAGTTTAGGAATGCTCAACCGAACTCTCGTCCGATTGGAGATCTACAGCTCGCTTTAAGCTGTGAAACCCTCTATTGGATTTCACACCAATCCAGGAGATTTAACGTCTGCCTCTCTCGAGGGGTGCGTGCAACTCTCTTTACTCTTGAGTGCTTACTTCAAACTATCAGCCTCTCGGCTAGCCAAGAATGAAAGCTAATGATGGAAAATATACATATTGATGATATATCTCCAAGTAGGGTTTTTAATCAAGAGTAATTCAAGGTATAACTTTAGAAAGAAAAAGTAGAGTTAAAGCATCATAACTTAATCAACTCGAACCTCGGATCATCAAGATCGAGTACAAGGAGGATTAGTTACTCATGGTGAAATGGAGAAAAGAAGATGCGTAGAAGAAAATAATGAAAACAAAGTAGAAACGAAAAAGAAAGCAACACTTCTTTATTAATGGAAACAGAGATCTTACAACTTGAAAACCAGAGATTACAAGTGCATGGAAAGTAATCTACACTATCATTAACATTATGCTACAGAAAGAAGCTAGGAGCTAATACAGGGAAAGCATTAAGCTAGAGATAAGAAGAGCTAAAAATGAAGAGACATGCTTGAAAAAGTTCAAAAATACAAAGGACAGAACCTCCCCTCTCAATCCAAAAGGTGTCCTAAACCCTTGGAGATGGGCTCTATTTATAGATTTTTTCGGGTCGGGTCACGCCCCCCTATCACACCCGGGTCAGGCATGACCCTGGGGCGTGACAAATTCGGTGCGACTTTTTCGGGCTGGAATTTAATTCTGGCGAAGTAGCTGAAGTACACGCCCAAATGTCACGCCCTGGTAGGGCGTGTACATGGGGCGTGTTCTTTGCGGCGTGAATTTGTTGAGCTGGGATTGAATGCTGGAGGTGACGGGCATGGTTGCTGAAGTACACGCCCATATGTCACGTTCGGGTCAGGCGTGACCCGGGGGCGTGACACTTTCGGTGCGACGGTGGAACGGGAAAAATGAGTGCGTTGCTGCGATTCCTCGGAACCTGTGGACACGCCTCTGGAACATGCCCGTGTCGGATGTGACACAGGCATGACAGAGGGCGTGTACACTAAGTTTCCACGGAATGCAGTTTCGGACCAATTGTTTCATTCCTCTGGGTTACAGTCCCTAGGTACACGCCCGGGTAGGGCGTGACCTTGGGGCGTGTCACAGCAAAATTCGGCTGAAAGCCGTGAAAACCTGCAAAAAACAGAAAAAACGCATTAGTGACAAAAATATATACAAAGGGGAATCAAAATAAGTACTTCACAAGACATGATTTGCTTTAAAACCCTGAAAATACCCTAATAAAATTGACTGCAAACCGTATTATCAGTACACAACTGACTTATCCAGTCCAGTACACGCTCAAGTGACACGCCCGTGTCACAGGCCGTGTCACCTGACACGCATTCAGACACACACGTGTCTGTGGCAGTGTACTTTAGGCTGCACAAAACCAAATCAACCTGAGCGGGACACGGCCAGTGACTCGCACGTGTCACAGGCCGTGTACCCCAAGACACGACCGTGTCCTGCCCGTGTTCACCAGGCCACAAATGCCCTAGGCACGTCCAGTAAAGGACACGGCCTGTGACACGCCCGTGTCACAGGCCGTGTGACCAAACACGGCAGTAGACACGCCTGCAGCTCAATTTCGTCGAGCTAAAATCATCGACCAGAGGAGGACACGGCCTCTAGCACGCCCGTGTCAGAGGGCGTGTGCCCTAATTTTCCGTAAAAATGGATTTTCATCGAACACTCGTCGGCTGCTAACCCGAGCAGGACACGCCCTGGGACACACCCGTGTCCCAGGCCATGTCACCCAACGTTTTCCCAATCCTAGGATTTGGGGTATTACACAGAGGATCTTCGAAGAAGTCCACTCCGGGGAGTGTGGGAGTCATTCCGAGAGTCGGGCCCTAGAATGGAAGATCGTCATACAGGGATACTTCTGGCGAACCCTGGGCCACGATGCTGTGGAATTCACAAGGAGGTGCCTTAAGTGCCAATTGTTTTCCCCCCTACAACTACAGCCAGTTCAGTGCCTCAAGATCATCACGGCCCTCTCGCCCTTTGCAATTTGGGAAATGGATTTGATCGGACCGTTCCCCCAAGCCAGCGGGCAGAGGAGGTTCCTGTTGGTAATGATAGACTATTTATCTAAGTGGTTGGAGGTGAAGGTGCTTGCCAAGGTGACTTCCCAAGTCATCAGAAATTTTGTTTGGGGAGAGATAATCTGCAGCCATGGTCTACCCCAGGCCGTCGTCACAGATAATGGGCCTCTGTTCGCTAGCACAAAATTCACCAGCTTCTGCGAGCAGCTCGGAATTGACCTCAAGTTTGCCTCGGTCCACCACACCAGGAGCAACGGGCAGGTGGCGGCGGCAAACAAGATCATTGTGAACCTCCTAAAGAAGAAGGTGGAAAAACTGAAGGGGTGCTGGGTGGAACATCTTCCCTCGGTCCTCTGGGCCCTGAGGACGACCCCCAACACAGCAACAAGAGAGACCCCCTTCAAGCTCTCCCACGTATATGAAGCAGTACCTCCCATAGAATTTGAAGTCCAAACGCCCCGGGTGGTCACGGCGGAAGAAGGCAGGGAAGAATGGCCGGCTAAAAATAAGTAGGAGCTGCGGCACTCCCTTGATATGGTGGAGGAATTGCGCTACCTCTCCGCCATCCGGCAGGAGGAGGTGAAGAGGAGAATGGCCAAATACTTTGACAAGCATGTCAGAGTCAAACATTTTGTAGAAGGGGACTTGGTCTTGAAGAAGGTAGATGCAGTGGAAAGATCAGCAACCATGGGGAAGCTCAACCCCAACTGGGAAGGTCCGTATATTGTAAGATATGCCTTGAAGTCAAGAGGGTATCGCCTCCGGAATGTTGAGGGCGAGATCCTGAGTCTCACCTGGAGTGGTGATGACTTGAAGTGCTTTTATCCATAAGGTATGTGTAAGACCCCATTTGTTTTTGCAACAACCACCGGGTGTTAGGCACAGAACTACTGTTTTCTGGTGACACCATCCTCCGGGATGGTCGATTCCACAAAACTCCGATCCTGCTGGCCATCTCGATCACCTGCGACAAAATATATAATGATTGGAAAAGCTAAAACAATCAAGTTCACAACATAGAAAGAGGAAATCACATGACAAATAAAGAGTCCACACCACGATATACAGGCTTATGCCTGGTACATAAAGACCTCACTACAAGCCACTCATAAAAGTAAAACTACTACTACTCAGCTCCACTCACGGATCTGGATGCCTGTCCAACCAAACTACACTAGCCTATCTCCATCTACACTGTACTCCGCTGGTGTCGCGTCTCCTGCGACTGCTCCCTGTCTCCCATCCGGAGCACCAAAAATGTGGTGGTCAAACGACCGTCGGTCAAACTAGACTCAGTCAACAGTCCCCCACCCCTCTACCCGTGAGTCCTAGGCACCAGGCGGAAGGAAGTGAAAAGGAGGACCAAATAGCAGGGCGTAATCAAGTAGATGACAACTATCCTAACAGGAGTGTTATAACATTAAAAGTGTAGCCAGAGTTAATCAATAAATGGTAATGCAGAGTAGTAACGTAAGCATGAAGAACTGAAAGTAAGAACTGTACAAATAGTAATTCAGTAACCATTGATTTATAGGGATTACCCCTATAGACTAAGGGGTCGTTCTGCAAGGCCTATCGTATAAACTATCCCATACCAATTTATACGATAGGTGTCAGGGATTAAATGCAATGACTATGCTATGACATGCAAGTATGCTAGGGTATGAACATGCAAGTTCAACATACACACGCGACTCTATGCGCATAGACCTTTAGTTCCCCAGTTTAGAGTTAGCTAAACTCTCAGGAGCCTCTCATCGTGGCCAACGGAGACAGTGGGTTGGGCCTCTCCACCCCTAGACTGGTAATCATACTACCCAGCCTAGCCCCACTCATACGTTTCCGTACTCTTCCTAGCAAACCAGCTAGTCTCCCCGAGTCAACGTACCGACGACGGTGTGATCGATCGTCCAATACCGAGGACCCACCACTGTTATGCACATGCAATCTTATATATTATACCTCACCTAAATCTCCGAGCCTCCAGCTCACCAAACCATCAAGTCTAAAACTAGTCCTCGAGCATACAACTCTCCGGACTACCAAATCAATTCCAAGTCCCTTTAACTCTACCAGTAAGCCCGTCGACCATGGGTCTATGCTATCCATTCATTACCAATTTGTCTCACCATGTGTACAAGTGTGAGTGCAAAGTGGAGGTATTATTGAGGTTACTCTTGTCCATATTATCCCTAAAGTTTACGTTAGCCCAGGACTGCCCAGGGCATACCCCGTGAAGGGTTCTGGAGGGCACTAGTAACTACGATAGGCTGAATCCCAAAGCTCCCTTTCACAAGTCACTTAATATTATTGATTTCTACACATGACCAATCCTCTCTTTTATTTCAGTATGGCTCCCCTAAGTGTGTTCAAGCTCTCTGAGCTAGCCTATTTCAATTCTATGTACTATATGCAGACCGTGCTAAGTTACATGATGCTCCCACTAAGGGGTACTCCATTTACTGATCCAACAGAACCAAAACAATTATTGGGAGTCTACCATGACCTATTTAGACTAACTCCAGAGTTTCATAATCTTCCTAATTAATTGGGCATTTAGTCTAATTAACCTAAGACTCCGGATGCAATACTTTGAACATGAAATGCACTTTTAAATCAGTAACATATCACCACAAGGTTATGATAAATACTAGGTAACATTTCTACAACAAATCTAAGGTCTAAGAATTTTCAGAATTGTTTAAGCCCCAAATCCACAATTTAGAACATAAAGTCGATATTACCATTTTAAGAAGCAAAGGGCAGCAATATTATTCTAAAAATTATGATAAAAATTCAGTAAGACCATCATGGCCTAAAAACACTCTAGAGGTACTCTCCCAATTTTCCAGTAAACAGTAACCCCTAATTTAATTTTGAATCAATAATTCTGTAGCCATTGGTTATTGAAGCAAGTACTGTAAAAATTCATCTAATAATTTTAACAAAATTCCAGGAGATAGATAATGATCTAAAACTAACCCTAACCAAGTTTTACAATTTTTCCAATAAATGAGGGGCTCTGAATCTAATTAAAAGTAATCTTCCAAATTTATAACTTGTGAAGCAAGTGCTCTTTCTAATCACCTAAAAATTATGAGAAACTTCCAGAGCCTACACATTGACATAGAACACTCACTGACCAAGTTTCATAATTTCCATAGCAATATTGTGCTCCACATCTATTTTTGATCATAAATCCACAATTCATAATTTATAAAACAAGTACTTAAAATTGTCGTCTAAAAATTTCAATAAAAATACAAAGGGGACTAACATGATGTAAAACTTCCAAATACTAAATTTTACAACTTTTTCAATGGATAGAAATATCATAACAAGCAAAATAAACTTAAGGACACAAATAGGGTTATAAAGGAAGTACTGATTTTATTAGTCCAAAAATTTCACCAAAATTATTTTAGAACTCTTTTTATCAGAGAAATACCCTGCCCAAGTTTCAAGTTATTGTGAGGTATTTTGATTGCCTAAACCCAAATATTGGGCTTTGTTCCCTAAACTAGGGTAGGGATTTGAGGGGGGGAGGGGTTAAATGCTTTCAAATTCAATAAAACTTCAACCAGAGGACCATAGCAACCCTATGATCCCTTCCACCAAGTCCCAAGTCATTCCAAGGTCATTTGACGCCATGACCTTCAAGCCCTAAAAATCTCCACAAAAGGGGCCTACCCTAGGGTTCTAGGGATACCCTACCCCAAACCACCCCAAATCTCATTAAAGGGTGTTACATGCCATATAAAAGCATTGGCCAAAATATCAGCATCTGTTGAGGTGATTTGACCAACCAAACATCAAAAATAGCTCTTTGACCTAAATAACCCTATAAGGGTATACCTAGGGTTGGATCAATACCTAATAAAAACATCTCCAAATGAGCTAACATTTTTACCAGAGCCTTAGCATGCTCTCTAAGACCACCCACCCAAACTTGGGGGAGTTTTGAGATGTTTAGGATACCTAATTAATTTATTCATGGATTATTAAATATTTCTAAAATCTATTGAAAAATATTCTCCAAAAATTCTGATTTTTGGATAAGTCCTAAATATAGATAATAATATCCCATACCCCAAATTTCATGTCTTTTGGAGGTTTGGTTTGGAGTGGGCATCCAATTTATTCTATGGTCAACCCTATGGATAGACTCCACCAAAATGAGTTTTGAGGTCTAACCATGGCTCCAAATGACTTGAAATTTTTTTTTTAAAATAAACGAGGGACCTAGAGCTACAACTTTGATGTTGATCACATTTCAATCAGGAGAACCTAAGTATTTTTAAATATTTAAACAATACACTGCTAATTCCTACTCAGAAAAATACCAATAATAATAAACTAATTAAAGATCTTGCACAGATCTTAAAGCATGATCGACGGTATTTGAGTAATCTTCCTACTTGAGCCAACGACTCAGATTAGCCATGCCTGGAGCGCTTTACAGGCCGAAATCCCGGCCATCCGGCCACCTCCCTGGCCGGACACCGCCACTACCACCTCCGTCGAGGTGGTGGCTATCGCCTGGCGGCGGCACGGCCGCTGGAGGGGCCTATTCCGGCGAACCCGATAGGATCATTTTCATGGAATTTAGGTGAGAAATTTCTCCCCGATCGGGGTCAATTGAGCCCGATCTCTCTAGCTAATGGATCCTAGATCTAGCACAGACAGAGAGGAAGAGGATTGGACCTCATTTGGAGCGTTTCCTTGCTCCATTCACCGGCTGCCATTGCTCCTCCTCAAAGCTTTCGGTGACATGGCTTTTCCTCCTCCGAGAGCTCTAAGTTTTCGGGAAAAGGGGAAATTCTACTCCTCAGAGGTCGCTAAAGATGATGGAGGGGTTGGTTGGGGGTGTGGGTGTTTTAACTCTCTTGGCCCTGGTTGACCTCTTCACCTCCCCTCCCATGGCCGACCCTATGCATCCCCCTTCCATTAAATGGCTCTGGAAACTGCTGGAATCCCCTTTAATTCATCAAGTAAGATGAATGGGAGCATAGTGGAGGGATACCAAGGGGTGTATCACCTTAATGGCCATGAATGACCACTTTCTCTCTCCTCCAAATTGGGGGAAAAACCCCATTTCTCTCTCCTAATCACTATGGCCGAAATTCCACTCTCTCCCCCTTGTTCAATATCAGTCAATTAGGCTGGTTGACCACCCACTTTGGGCCTAGCCCAAAGGGTTGGGCTAGGTTTAAATGATTTGACCTAATTTGACCAAATTTGACTTTTGGTCAAATTGAGCCCTAGGGTTGACCAAACCACGGAATTTTTGTGCCATTGGGTCCCTTATGAGGTTATGACCCCAGGAGTGTGGTCAACTTGAAGTTGTGGTGGTCAATAGGGGTGTTTAATGGAAAATCACCATTTTGACCTAGTAGGGGGTATTTTGGTCATTTTGCATATTGTGACCCTAGGATGGGGCTTTTTGGTCTAATTAGTCTTTTATGATGTGTTAGACCTAAAAGTGAAGTTACTTCCACATGTGATGGTCAGTTGGGCCATTTGATGGGGAATTGACCATTTTGCCCTAATTAGGGTTAGGGTTGACCTTGTGTCAACTTGGCCTGTTTAGCTGGCTCTAATGGGTCCTGAATGTCCCCCTGGGCTCCTAGATGGCCTAGGGATGTTGTGGTGGGGTCACTGAGTCAAGTTAAGGCCCTTAGGTCAAACCCTAGGTTAGATATTGGGAAATTACTATTTGTAGACCAAGGTGTTTTCAACCCCTAGTTTTGTCCAAGTCCAAGGGGTTCCTAAGCTACCAAGGCCTTGTCATGACCTAGTAATGACAAATTCACTTGGGGGGTCTAGTTGTCGGGAGGATGTTACAAATCCCAACACATAATAAAAAAAATTTCATCCCCGAAATTAAGGTTAGCCCTGCGGTGTTCTACTAGAGTATTAATTGTAACATCCCAATATTTAACTTAAAAAAATCTTTTTTTTTACCTGAGGTTAAGAGCTCCGGGTACCTCTGCTGCATCAAGTACTGTGGCTCCCAAGTGTGCTCCTCCTGGCTGTGATTTCTCCAAAGAACGTTGACCAGTGGGACCTTCTTGCAGCACAAGACCCGCATACTCGTGTCGGCAATCCGGACCGGCTCCATGTGCACTGACCGATTAGATGCTACTGGCCCATCCGTGGTGTCTATCTACTACTATGGAAGTAATAGGGCCCTCTTGAGGGAGGAGACATGGAAAACATCGTGCAGGCCTTCCAGCTCTGGCGGCAGCTCCAGCCTGTATGCCAAGGGGCCGATCCGCTCCAGGATCTTGTAGGGCCCCATGTATCTCGGGTTGAGCTTCTTCCTCCGTCCGTGAACTCAAGAGACTCCGTGCATCGGCCGTATCTTCAAAAACACTATGTCTCCTACCTGAAACTCCACCTGATTATGTCGCGCGTGCTTAATATTTGGCCTGTCTGCTATGCGCCTCCAACATCCGGTCCCGTATCAGTCTCACCTGGGCCTCGGTGTCCTCCATAAATTCTGGGCCCAGGACCTTTGGGTCTTCATCCTGTATCCATGACAACGGAGTCGTGCACCTCCGTCCATACAAAGCCTCGTAGGGATCCATGCCTATGCTGTACTGATGGCTGTTGTTATATGAGAACTCTACCAGTGGCAACATCTTCTCCCATGGCTCTCCTCGGTCCAGAATGCACAGTCGTAGCAGATCTTCCAATGTCCGATTGGTGCGCTCTATCGGCCCATCCATCTGAGGGTGGAAGGCTGTGCTGAAAGTCAGGCGGGTGCCCAAATATGCCTGAATTGAACGCCACTCCCTGGATGTTAACCGCCCATCACGATCTGACACTATTAACCTGGGCACGCCATGGTAGCGAAAAAACTGCTCCACAAACTTCTGCACCAGCACTCCGACTGAGTCGTCCTTCCTGATCGATATGAATCGAGCCACCTTCGTTAGCCGATCGACGATCACCCAGATCGAGTCATTCCCCGTCCGAGACCGGGGAAGCCCATGTCTGAAATCCATGGCTATGTCATCGAATTTCCACTCTGGCACCGGGAGTGGCTGCAACAATCCTGCGGGGTTCCTGCACTCCGCCTTCACTAGCTGACATGTCTCACAATGAGTCACGAAGTAGGTGATATCCTTCTTCATTCCCGGTCAATACATCGTCTTCTTCAAATCTGTCGCCATCTTCGTGATTCCTGGGTGCACCGAATACTGGCTACAGTGCGCCTCCATCATAATCTCCTCCCGGATCTGGCCTCCCTCCGGTATATAAACCCGTCCTCTAAAACACACCAGGCCATCCCTCAGTGTGTAGTCTCTTGCAGTGCCTGCCTCTAAGGCCTAGAAGATGGTCTCTAGTTTGGCATCCTGCCTCTGTCCTTTTCTAACTCGGTCTCTAATGTCATTGGTGATGCCCATCGCGATCAAGTACTCCTCATAGAGCTTGGGGTCGTCAGACGACACCAGAGTAATATGCATGTCCTCCAATCTCTACAGCAGCTCAATAGACATCAACTGAGACTCTACTTCCGCTGTGGCGGCTCTCCTACTCAGTGCATCCACTACCACGTTCGCCTTCCCCGAGTGGTAGTGTATCTCGTACTGATAGTCCGATAAAAACTCCACCCACCTCCTATGCCTGATATTCAGTTCCTTCTGCGTGTCCATGTACTTAAGGTTCTTATGATTTGAGTATATATCATAGTGGACTCCGTAGAGGTAGTGTTGTCATATCTTTAGTGCGAAAACGACTGCTCCCATCTCCAGGTCATGTACTGGATAGTTCTTCTCATGGTTCTTCAGTTGGCGGGAGGCATACGCTATGATATGCCTGTTCTGCATCAGCACCGCACCCATACCCTGATATGATGCGTCGGTGTACACCTAGAATCCTTCCTTCCCAGATGTAAGGGCCAGGATAGGGGCTGAGATAAGTCGGTTCTTCAGCTCTTGGAAGGCTGCCTCACACTGTGGCGTCTATACAAAGGCCACGTCCTTCTTCGTCAATGAAGTGAGTGGAAAGGCGATCCGAGAAAACCCCTCCACGAATTTTCGGTAATAACCGACAAGCCCCAGGAAACTCCACACGTCCTTGGCCGTCTTCAATGGTGGACAATCCCTGACTGCCTGAATCTTTGCCAGGTCCACCGCTAACATGGCTCCGCTGATAATGTGGCCTAGGAAAGCCACCTCCTTCAACCATAACTGAAACTTGCTGAACTTCGCATAGAGGCGATGCTCCCGCAATCTCTCCAAAGTCAATGCCAGATACCGTGTATGGTCCTCCTCCGTTCTAGAGTAGATAAGGATGTCGTCTATGAATACTATGACAAACACATCCAAATAAGTCTCGAAGACCCGGTTCATGAGGCTCATAAACGCCGACGGAGAATTCGTGAGCCTGAAGGGCATCACGGTGAACTCATACAGGCCATATCTGCTACTGAAGGCCATCTTCAGGATATCCTCCTCCTGGATCTGCAGCTGGTAGTAGCCTGACCTCATGTCCAGCTTCGAGAAAAAATGGGCTCCCTACAGCTGATCGAACAACTCATCTATCCTTGGGAGCGGGTAGGTATTCCGGACGGTCAGCCTGTTCAGTGCTCGATAGTCAATGCACAGCCGAAGTGTCCCATCCTTCTTCTTCATGAATAGTACCGGAGCTCCCCATGGCGAGGAACTCGGTCTGACGAATCTTGCTTCCACCAGCTCCTGCAATTGTGTCCGAAATTCTGCCAGCTCCCTTGGGGCCATCCGATAAGGTGCCTTGGATACCGGCTTAGCCCCTGGCCCCTGGCCCCAACTGAATCTGAAAGTCCTTCTCCCTATGTAGAGGCAGTCCTGATAGCTTCTCTGGAAATACATCGGCGTAATCACAAACCACCAGAATGCTAACAATCAGGTCCTTCTCCTCAGTCATCTCAAACAACACCTGATATACCTCGTCTCCCTGCAGGTGGGCCTTGACGGCCTGAATAAATGAAAGGAGGCGACGGCAAACTAGAGTAGTACGTTCGAATGTCGCATAAGTATCACCGTGTCTCAGCACGACCCTCCTCACCGGGCAGTCAATCTAGGGATGGTTCCAGACAAGCGATGTCATGCCCAAGACAAGGTCGAAGTCCGACATTCTCAGGATCGTCGTCGGGGCCTCGAGTGTCAACCCGTCTATGGTAACCTTCAGGAGGCACTTCTCTGTGGACTGGATCTCCATCCCATTGGGGAGACGCACCCTCCTGGCGACTCCAGTATAATATCGAATCTGTTCCAGATCCTTGACGAAATCCTCCGACACAAAATTGTGTGATGCCCCCGTGTCGAACAAGGTATGGGTAGGTTTGTCGCACACCATCACTATTCCTAAATTAGTTAAAGGAAAAATAGCTTAGGTATAAAGTTTTCTAACCTAGGTTGTGTAGTTGTTCTACCTTAAAATTACTCTCATACCTGCAATAACCATGTTCGGGTTCCGGGGCTGTGCTAAGTCTAGAGCGTAGATCTGCTCCCCATCCTGCCTGTGTTCACTGCCCTGAAATTTGCGTCCGCGACCACATCCATGACGTCCCATATGGTGAGCCGGTGGGCCACCCCGTGCAGCAGGTGTGGCCCCATTTCTCGTAGGGTAATTAATCCGAATGTGCCCTGTCTGATGGCAGTGATAGCACAGCTGTGGTGTAGGTGGTCCCTTCCTTATCCTGGGTACCTCCCTCATCTGTAGAGGTTGCGGAGCCAGCACTGCCTGCTCCCTTGGCTCCTGCCTTTTCTCCTGACAGGGTTGATCCCCATTCCTTCTCTCTCCCATGACCCGGTATAACGGTCCAGGCCCATCCAATGGGAACCCGCTGGCACCGCCGGCCTACCAGGGTCCAGACCCGGGCCCACCACTGGTAGTCAGCCTTTCGCATTCAAGCCTGCAGGCCATGCACCCGAACCCCTCTCCGCGCCTGTTTATCAGCAGCGGTAGGTTGTTGCCACTGGGTCTCGAACCCTGGACCTTGATAAGAGAGCTTTCCGCCACTCCCTCATCACCAACTGAGCTGCAACTCAGTTGGTGATGCGGGAGTGGCAGAAAGCTCTCTTATCAAGGTCCTGAGTTCGAGACCCAGTGACAACAACCTATCGCTGCTGATAAATAGGCGCGGTGAGGGGTTGGGGTGCATGGCCTGCAGGCTTGAATGTGAAAGGCTGACTACCAGTGGCGGGCCCGGGTTTGGACCCTGGTAGGCCAGCGGTGCCAGCGGGTTCCCATGGGATGGGCCTGGACCGTTATACCCGGCCTCTCTGCGGGTCCCTTCTCCCTCCTAGCACTACACCATCCCCATGTCTCTTCCTACCCCGTACTGCAAGCTGGTCCGCCTCTAGCTTCTTGGCCATCTCCAAGATCCTGGTCATGGTACCATCAGACACGAACAAGAGGACCTGCCTCAGGTCATCACGGAGGCCCTTGCAGAATCTCTTGGTGTAACCCACATCATCCAGCTTGTAAGAATCCGCAAACCGGGCCAAAAGAGTAAACTCCCGGTGATATTCCAGAACACTCATGTTCCCTCTCTTCAACTGCAAGAATCTATCCTCCAATTCATCCCTTGCGGACTGCGGCACAAAATGCTACAGTAGTGCCGCCCTAAACTCCTCCCAAGTAATGTCCGCGATCTCCACTGCCGCTTATGTGGTGTCCATCACCGACTTCCACCACCTCTTCGCATGCGAATCCAGACAAGAAACCACCAAAGATACTGCCAAGTCCACCGGGCATTGTATTCCCACCAACATCTCGTACATAATGTCTAGCCACTCCTCCATGTGCACTGTTGTCTCCGTCCCCAAGTATGATGGTGGGGCAAGGCCCCGGAATGCACTCAACCAGTTCGCTCCGGGGTTCGGCTGAGGAGTCGGAGCCTGCTGTGCCCTAAAGGCCTCCAAGATGGCCGTCAAAGTTTGTCCCAGCTCCGTCTGCTGCAACGGGGTCGGAGCTGGCGGGGGTGGACTCACATTCGGGGCTGGAGGTGTCCCCTACAGCATTGGATGATTCGTCGCACCCTACAAAAATATGGTCTTAAGTTTAGTAAATTGACCTAAAACTCTTCATTATTGGTAAGCATTGCACGTGATTCCTCCCATGGGCGCACCATTGCTTCCGCTGCTAGTTTGTCCTTAAACTAAGCCCGCGCGAGGTGTCCCATGTTTTGTGGACTACATTCTCTCGAACCGAGGTTAGCTTTGATACCACTTGTAAGGCCCCATTTTTTTTTGCAACAACCACCGGGTCTTAGGCACAGAACTGCCATTTTGCAGTGACACCATCCTCCGGGATGGTCGACACCACAAACGCCGATCCTGCCGGCCATCTCGATCACCTGCGACAAAATGTATAATGATTGGAAAAGCTAAAACAATCAAGTCCACAACATAAGAAGAGGAAATCACATGTCAAATAAAGAGTCCACACCACGATATATGGGTTTATGCATGGTACATAAAGACCTCACTACAAGCCACTCATAAAAGTAAAAATACTACTACTCAGCTCCACTCATGGTCGTTCTGCAGGGCCTATCATATAAACTGTCCCATACCAATTTATACGATAGGTGTCAGGGGTTAAATGTAATGACTATGTTATGACATGCAAGTATGCTAGGGTATGAACATGCAAGTGCAACACACACACGACTCTATGCGCACAGACCCTTAGTTCCCAAGTTTGGAGTTAGCTAAACTCTCAGGAGTCTCTCGTCGTGGCCAATGGAGACAGTGGGTTGGGCCTCTCCACTCCTAGACTGGTAATCACACTACCCAGCCTAGCCCCTATCGTACGTTTCCGTACTCTTCCTAGCAAACCAGCAAGTCTCCCCGAGTCAACGTACCGATGACGGTGTGATTGATCGTCCAATACCGAGGACCCACCACTATTATGCACATTCAAGCTTGTATATTATACCTCACCTAAATCTCCGAGCCTCCAGCTCACCAAACCATCAAGTCTAAAACTAGTCCTCGAGCATACAGCTCCCCGGACTACAAAATCAATTCCAAGTCCCTTTAACTCTACCAGTAAGCCCATCGACCACGGGTTAATGCTATCCATTCATTACCAATTTGTCTCACCACGTGTACAAGTGTGAGTGCAAAGTGGAGGTATTATTGAGGTTACTCTTGTCCATATTATCCCTAAAGTTTACGTTAGCCCAGGAATGCCCAGGGCATACCCCGTGAAGGGTTCTCGAGGGCACTAGGAACTACTATGGGCTGAAGCCCAAAGCTCCCTTTCGCAAGGCACTTAATATTATTGATTTCTACCCATGACCAATCCTATCTTTTATTTCAGTGTGGCTCCCCTAAGTGTGTTCAAGCTCTCCGAGCTAGCCTATCTCAATTCTATGTAGAATATGCAGACCGTGCTAAGTTACATGATGCTCCCAATAAGTGGTACTCCATTTACTCATCCAACATAACCAAAACAATTATTGGGTATCTACCATGACCTATTTAGACTAACTCCAGAGTTTCATAATCTTCCTAATTAATTTGGCAGTTAGTCTAATTAACCTAAGACTCCGGATGCCCTACTTTGAACATGAAATGCACTTTTAAATCAGTAACATATCACCACAAAATTATGATAAATACTAGGTAACATTTCTACAACAAATCCAAGGTTTAAGAATTTTCAGAATTGTTTAGGCCCCAAATCCACAATTTAGAACATAAAGTCGATATTACCATTTTAAGAAGTAAAGGCTAGCAATATTGTTCTAAAAGTTATGATAAAAATTCAGTAAGACCATCATGACCTAAAAACACTCTAGAGGTACTCTCCCAATTTTCCAGTGAACAGTAACCCCTAATTTAATCTTAAATCAATAATTCCATAGCCATTGGTTATTGAAGCAAGTACTGTAAAAATTCATCTAATAATTATAACAAAATTCCAGGAGATAGATAATGATCTAAAACTAACTCTAACCAAGTTTTACAATTTTTCCAATACATGAGGGGCTCTGAATCTAATTAAAAGTAATCTTCCAAATTTATAACTTGTGAAGCAAGTACTGTTTCTAATCACCTAAAAATTATGAGAAAATTCTAGAGCCTACACATTGATATAGACACTTAATGACCAAGTTTCATAATTTCCATAGCAATATTGGGCTCCACATCTATTTTTGATCAGAAATCCACAATTCATAATTTATAAAATAAGTACTTAAAATAATCATCTAAAAATTTCAATAAAAATACAGAGGGGACTAACATGATGTAAAACTTCCAAATACTAAATTTCACAACTTTTCAGTGGACAGAAATATCATAACAAGCAAAATAATCTTAAGGACACAGCTAGGGTTATAAAGGAAGTACTGATTTTATTAGTCCAAAAATTCCACCAAAATTATTTTAGGACTCTTTTTATCAGAGAAATACCCTGCCCAAATTTCAAGTTATTGTGAGGTGTTTTGATTGCCTAAACCCAAATATTGGGCTTTGTGCCCTAAACTAGGGTAGGGATTTGAGGGGGGTTAAAGGCTTCCAAATTCGATAAAACTTCAACCAGAGGACCATAGCCACCCTATGATCCCTTCCACCAAGTCCCAAGTCATTCCAAGGTCATTTGACCTCATGGCCTTCAAGCCCTAAAAATCTCCATAAAAGGGGCCTACCCTAGGGTTCTAGGGCTACCCTACCCCAAACCACCCCAAATCTCATTGAAGGGTGTTACATGCCATATAAAATCAGTGGCCAAAATATCAGCCTATGTTGAGGTAATTTGACCAACCAAACATCAAAAATAGCTCTTTGACCAAAATAACCCTATAAGGGTATACCTAGGGTTGGATCAATACCTAACCAAAACATCTCCAAATGAGGTGAAAGTTTTACCATAGCCTTAACATGCCCTCTAAGACCACCCACCCAAACTTGGGGGAGTTTTGAGATGTTTAGGACAGCTAATTAATTTATTCATGGATTATTAAATTTTTCTAAAAACTATAGAAAAATGTTCTCCAAAATTCTGATTTTTGGATAAGTCCTAGATATAGATAAGAATAGCCCATACCCCAAATTTCAAGTCTTTTAGAGGCATGGTTTGGAGTGGGCATTCAATTTATTCTCTGGTCAGCCCTATGGATAGACTCCACCAAAATGCGTGCTGAGGTCTAACCAGTGCTCCAAATGACTTGAAACAAATTTTAAAATAAAAAAGAGACCTAGATCTACAACTTTGATGTTGATTACAATTCCAGTAGGAGCACCTAAGATTTTTTAAAAATTTAAACAAAACACTACTAATTCCTACTCAGAAAAATACCAATAATAATAAACTAATTAAAGATCTTGCACAGATCTTAAAAGCATGATCGGCAGTATTGGAGTCGTCTTCCTCCTTGAGCCAACGGCTCAGATTAGCCACACCTGGAGCATTTTCCCGACCGAAATCCCGGCCATCCGGCCACCTCTCTGGCCTGCCACCGCCACCACCACCTCCGTCGAGGTGGTGACTATCGCCTGGCGGCGGCACGGCCGCCGGAGGGGCCTATTCCGGCGAACCCGATAGGATCATTTTCATGGAATTTCGGTGAGAAATTTCTCCCCGATCGGGTTCAATTGAGACCGATCTCTCTAGCTAATGGATCCTAGATCTAGCACAGATAGAGAGGAAGAGGATTGGACCGCATTTGGAGCGTTTCCTTGCTCCATTCGCCGACCTCTATTGCTCCTCCTCAAAGCTTTCGGTGTCATGGCTTTTCCTCCTCCGAGAGCTCTAAGTGTTCGGGAAAAGGGGAAATTCTACTCCTCAGAGGCCTCTAAAGATGATGGAGGGGTCGGTTGGGGGTGTGGGGGCTTTAACTCTCTTGGCCATGGTTGACCTCTTCACCTCCCCTCCCATGGCCGACCCTATGCATCCCCCCTTCCATTAAATGGCTCTGGAAACTTCTTTAATCCCCTCTAATTCATCAGGGAAGATGAATGGGAGCATAGTGGAGGGATACCAAGGGGTGTATCACCGTAATGGCCATGAATGACCACTTTCTCTCTCCTCCAAATTGGGGGAAAACCCCATTTCTCTCTCCTAATCAATAAAGAGGATGGGGATCGAAATATCAAAGCAATTCTTTCATATATATATATATATATATTTTTATTGCGCGAATCAACTTTTTATTTTCGTAAACTGTTGTTTTCTTTTCTGCGCTAGCAATCCCCAAACGAAGCAATCAAAACGGGAATAAAATCAGCACCCCCAAAAACAATGTCCACTAATCACAACCTCGGCAAAACAGTAAACACAAATCAGCTCAAGTATTTGATTGCGAAGGTGGGTTTAGCTTCAGGCCTTGGTGAAAGTGAGTGGAGCTGGATCAAAGGAAGGGTAGGCACAAATTTGGCATGCAATGGTTAACAGGTAGGAATGGCTAAACAAGGCTCAAACTAGCCAAAATGAAGGCCTACGTCATGCTCACGCTTAACTAACCGTGCACCAATGCTTCGAGAGTAGCTTAGGGCAAGTTCTTAGCCACCGAGTGATGTAGGCTAGCGGGGCGCAATGTCCGGCACTTTCTAGCGACTAAATCTACCCCCACACGATCTAATTTGGAAACACCACACGCGAGCGCAGCCACAATTTAAATTAACGTTTATCGTCACACAACGACGTGAGGATCGCGAACCCTCTTAGGATCAAATAGTGACTAGAGTCCACTATCCTTTCCGGCGAAATGAACCCACACGGCTCGGTCGAGTGAAGTCGCACCAAGGAGATCCACCAAAGAAAATGATTCGGAAAAGTGGTTGATCTCCCCCGACTAAAGAAAACCAAAGGTCACCACCCTTCTTCGGTTGCGAGAAACTCGGAAAATCAAATGCGAAAATCAAGTGGAAGTACTTCGATGAATAAAATTTCAGATCTCACACCAAAACTTTCGCACAAGAAATATGCGGAGGATGTAGAAGAAGCACACAAGATAGAGAAGAGGAATCGTTACCCCAACTCGTAGATAATTGCACGTGGAGAATTGCTCAACCACGGTTCCGCCGGAGTCACACCGGATGGAGCTTGCACGTCCACCTTCAACGGAGTCACACCGCGAAGCTCCCACGCCGGAAGAGAGAGGTGGCCTGCACTTGGCCGAAACCCTCAATGGGGCGGGCAAGGGATAGGGGGCGGCGGAAATGAGAGGGGTTCTCAAAAGCTGAAATCCTTTTTTTAGGTTATTATCTTCATACCAAACCAAGGGAGTGGATGTCTTATATATATGGCCCACTCTAAATAAAAGTTTACATAAAATATTGCAGAAATTAAAAGCATTTTGGAGGCTAAATGCAGGCCACCAAATAACAAAACATAGCATAAAATTGTTATCCGCAGCCCGGCAGTTTTTATGACAACAACGTCATTTAATGACGATATCTCGCGAGCGAAGATGGTAGCGGGAAGGGGTGCGGCGCCGCGCTCCCACGCCTTTATTTCGCCGTAGATCTTTGCTTTGTAATGGCGGCGTGTCATCCGTAAGCGCTTCAACATCAACGGCCGCGGGTTGGAGAGGGTCGGCTCCGTCAATCCTCCCCGTCTCAAAAGGACTCATCACCGATGAGTTGGCGTCTTTGTAGCGGCGAAGGAGAGCATCATCCAAGCGAGCCACTTCAACTTCGGGAACCCATGAATCATCGGAAGATGGGCGATCACGCCAGTGAACCAAATAGCGGCGAGAGGTACCAAGTGGAGATGGGAGAACTTCATCGGCAAGGATCCTGTCTGGTAAGAAAGAGGTCTTGGGAAAACTAGGAAAAGCATTAGTCGAAAAAGGTAAGACTGAAGCAAAAGCATCCACCAACGTACCTCCAACGGAATCCGAAGGAAGAGGCGATTCATGAGACCTTCCCCCCCAAACCCAAGAGAAGAGCGAGAGGAAGAAGAGAAAGGGGAGTTGCATATTTCAAGTGGCGGAGAAGTATAAGGTGTTAAATCGGAAACATTAAAAATAGGGGATATACACCAATCGGATGGTAAATCCAAAAGATACGCATTGTCGCCTAATTTTTTCGCAACTCGAAAGGGGCCGGCTCGCCGATTGGCCAACTTTTTGACGGTACCCGAAGGCATCCGCTCGGGAATGAGACGAACCAAGACCAAATCATCAACATTAAAATGGACGGCTCGGCGGTGCAAATTCGCGTGTAACTGATCGGACGTATATTGCGTGGCTAACACTTCTTGTATGTGTTTATGCAAATTTTGAATGTGTTGGGCAAATTCCTGTGCGAAGTGACTTGATTTATAAGTGGGCGGGAGGGGAATCAAGTCAAGTGGCACGGGCGCCTTATAACCGTGCACAATCTCATTCGGCGACAACCCGGTAGACCTATTCTTAGAATTGTTATAAGCGAGTTGTGCGTGCGGGAGAATGAGATCCCAAGTGCCTTTGTGCTCTCCAACAAGACAACGTAAAAGATTGCCCACGCTTCGATTTACGACTTCCGTTTGGCCATCCGATTGCGGATGATAGGCGGACGAAAACAAAAGTTTGGTTCCCATAAGTTTCCAAAGCGTCTTCCAAAAGTAACTAGTAAATTTGACGTCCCGATCACTAACGATAGTTTTCGGAACGCCGCGGTGCCCGACAACTTCCTTAAAATAAATTTTAGCCATGTGCGAGGCGTCACTAGTTTTGCTACACGGAATAAAGTACGCCATCTTCAAAAATCGGTCTACGACTACCAAAATAGAGTCATGTCGGCGGAAGGTGGGCGGGAGGCCTAAGATGAAGTCCATACTCACATCCTCCCAAGGGATAGAAGGGATGGGTAGAGGGGTGTAGAGACCGGCGTTTGTTTTACTACCCTTAGCTAGTTGACAAGTACGACAACTACTAACGATTTTACCAACGAGAGACTTCAAACCCGGCCAATAAAATTTTTCCTCTACCAAAGCTAGCGTCTTATCCCGGCCAAAATGGCCACCAAGGCCCCCACCATGAAGTTCCCAAATGATATGATGGCGGAGGGAAGTTTGCGGGATGCACAACTTCGTGTGCTTAAATAAGTAACCATCCTGAATGTAGAATGCCGAAATAGTGGAGGGGGACTCCTCTTGGGTGGCAAAATAGATGTCCTTAAAGTCCGGACATGTCGCGTACTCGTCCTTAATGCGTTCAAAACCAATCACCTTAACGTGCATGGTGGACAATAGTAACGAGAGTCGGCTAAGGGCGTCGGCCATACGGTTGTTGGACCCCTTAAGATGCTTAAGAGTGAACGTGTACTCTTGGAGGAACGACACCCACTTAGCATGTCGGGGGCTGCTTTTATGTTGGGAGTTAATAAAACGCAAAGCTTCATGATCCGAAAGTAGCACGAATTCTTTGGAAAGGAGATAGTGTCTCCAATAGTGTAAACTTCGGACCACCGCATAAAATTCCCGATCGTAATTGGAGTAGTTTAATTTAGCCCCGGGCAACTTCTCACTAAAATAACAAATGGGGTGACCCTCTTGACTTAATACTCCTCCAATCCCAACCCCGAACGCATCGCACGCTAATTCAAACACCTTAGAGAAATCCGGTAAGCGTAGGAGGGGTGCTTCCGTCATGAGAGTTTTGATCGTTTGGAAGGCATGAGTGGCGGACTTAGTCCATTGGAAATCCCCTTTCTTCATGCACTCCGTCAAAGGAGCCATGATGCTACTAAAATTTTTAATAAAACGCCGATAAAAAGTAGCGAGTCCATGGAAACTTCTAACGTCACGGATGGACTTGGGCTCCGGCCACTCGTTAATAACTTGCACCTTTTTTGGGTCTACTCTAATGCCGTCCGCTCCCACAAGATATCCTAAGAACTCAACCTCACGGACAAGGAAAGTGCATTTCTTCAGATTTAAGAATAGTTTCTCTTTCCTCAAAGTAGTTAAGACTGCCCTCAAGTGATTTGTATGTTCAGTGGGCGTCAAGCTAAACACCAAGATGTCGTCAAAATATACTACGACGAATTTTCCCATGAGGGGTTGGAATATTTGAGTCATCATCCGAGAAAATGTGCTTGGGGCATTAGAAAGCCCGAAGGGCATGACAAGCCACTCATATAAACCATCCTTAGTTTTGAACGTCGTTTTCCATTCATCCCCCTCTCGAATTCTAATTTGATGGTAGCCACTTTTGAGATCCAGCTTGGAAAAGATCGTGGCTCCGGCAAGCATATCCAAGAGATCATCCTGAAAGTCCACCTAGTGTCGGCTATGTGCACCTATGGGGGGGGGGATAGGTGACGTGTGGTTCTTTTGCGGAATTTATAGATGTACCTGCATAATAAAAACAACAAACACAGCACACAGAAAACACAGCAAATTTATAGTGGTTCCCCGACTTGGGTACATCCACTTTCCCCCTTCGACCTATCTCCCCAACAAGGGACGACTCGGTCACTTCACCAACGGGATTGAAATCCAATCCCTTCACTAACGGAAGGAGCCCTTCCACACGTGAGAGTCAACACTCCCACAAATCGGGTTGCACCCAACCCTTACAACACGGAACTAAAGTTCCTTTACAATGAAATAAAAGTAGAATGTACACGTGATACAAACTTCTCTTGGAGACACCGGTGTTCCTCTTTGTTCGACGACGTGTTCTTGAAGTCGATGAAGAGTCTACGACCTTAGTCTCTCTTGGAGAAGATCTCCCCGGAACCGGCGGCGGCACACGAGCGGCGGCTAGCTTCGGGATCGGCGGCTATGATGACGAGCAGCTGCTGAACTTGGAGATCCAAACTTCGTTGCGAAGCAAGCTCGGTCTACCAACGGTCACACGAGGATCGGTCGTCTCGATCGATTCGGATGGGAAGTGTTTCCGATCAACAAATCGAGAGACAAAGGATCTCTGGATAGACTCGTGAGACTCAAGCCTTGCTAAGCTACTGTCGCCGGAGATCGGGAAGAAGATCTATCGGTGGCGGCGACGGACTTGCGCGAGCGGCGACGGAGGCGGCGGAAGGATTTCGCGATTTTAGGGTTTCCGTGAGCTCGCGTATTTTCTGTCTGGGTACTGTTCAAAATACCCATGTATTTATACTGTAGCTACCCCCAATAAGACCGTTTGTGGGACCCACAGAGGTAGCCCCCAAGTCCCGGTCCAGATATTAAACAGCGGCAGAATCCGGTTCAGGAAATTAACTGAGAAAACGCCAAGGAAAAATCGGTGAGAATCGCAGACGATTCTCGACGAATCGGTGAGAATCATCAAGTGATTCTCGACGATTCGTCGAGAATCGATTGTGATTCTCGTCGAATTACTTGTCGATTCTCAACGAATTCAACTTGTATTCATGGGCTGCATGACCATTGGTTCGGCAGGAATTACAAGCGATTCTCGCCGAATCTTACTTGGCACCATATTGAGATGGCCAGAAGGAGTCGGCGAGAATCATTGATAATTCTCGTCGATTCGGCGAGAATCACCAAGTGATTCTCGCCGATTCGGCGAGAATCACTTGGTGATTCTCGTCGAATTTGCCTTGGACGATTTTTCGTCTTCCACCTAGGAGCTGCTCCTTGATCCTCCATGCTCCTTGTCCTCTCTTGCATATGAGCGGCCCTGTACTTGAAAATAAGTGCACTCCAATAGAGAGAGTACACATAGGCCAACACACTGATCTGCTCAACGAGGGATTACGTCGTGCAGATCCGTGTATATTGACCTACTGCACCCTGACATTGGTGTGCACTTAGCGTGGAGAAACTGCAAGTACAACTTGAAAAAGTTTATCAAATACATAGTCTATTGACCTTAGCTTGTCCAGGGGCTTCTTCAAATCAGGTACATTGTGGATACAATACCCAACAATCTCCCCCTATTTGAAGAAGCCTAAACCCTACAAGCTAAGGTGAATAGAGCAAGTGAAAAGGAAAGCAACTGAAGACCATAAACGTAACATCATTAAGTGGAGACATCCCTTACCAATACCGAGTGCTTGGGAGCAAGCTGGAGCCACCTTAGCCTTGACCCCGAGAGGGTGATCTCCCCCTTTTCGGCTTCAGCAAATCGGGGTCAGGAACCTTTGGCCCTTAGCTCCCCCTCAGTTCTTGCATCTGTACTCACGCTGGAGTTCCCGGCTCCCCCTCAGATTATGCACGAGGTGGGAGCCTCTGTAGTCTTCATTCTTCATAATTGAGCATCCCCAATTCTGTCTTGAAAAGATTGAACTTTGCCTCGTCTAGGGGCTTTGTGAATACATCAGCAATCTGCTTGTCCGTGGGGACATAACAGAGAGAGATATCCTTGTTCTCCACGTGCTCCCTAATGAAGTGGTAGCGTACTTCAATATGCTTCGTTCTGCTGTGCGACACCGGATTGTTGGCAATGGCAATTGCACTGGAGGAGTCGCAGTACATTGGAACTTCCTTGAACTGAAGGTTGTAGTCGGCTAACTGATTTCTGATCCAAAGGAGTTGTGCGCAACAGCTTCCTGCCGAGATATACTCGGACTCTGCTGTGGAGGTTGCAACGCAATTCTGTTTCTTGCTGTTCCATGAGATAAGCCTCCTGCCGAGGAATTGACACGTCCCGGAGGTGCTTTTCCTGTCATCCCTGCTCCCTGCAAAGTCTGCATCTGAAAAGCCTATTAGCTCGACATCATTGTTCCTCGGGTACCACAAGCCAAGATTAGGAGTACCTTTAAGGTATCTTAGAATTCGCTTTGCAGCGACATAGTGAGATTCCTTAGTGTTCACCTGATATCGGGCACATACACATGTGGAGAACATAATATCCGGTCTACTGGCAGTAAGGTAGAGCAGGGATCCAATGATGCTTCTGTATTTGGTTTCATCGAAAGGTTTACCTTTCTCATCCTTATCCAGAGACATGGTGGATCCCATTGGAGTCCTCATAGAGGTTGCACTCTCCATACCGAATTTCTTAAGGAGTTCATTTGTGAACTTCGTCTGAGAAATGAAAATTCCATCCTCAGACTGTTTCACTTGAAGGCCTAAGAAATACTTGAGCTCACCCATACTGCTCATTTCAAACTTTCCTTGCATAAGTTTGGAAAACTTTTTGCAAAGATTGTTGTCCGTTGAGCCGAATATTATGTCATCGACATAGATTTGCACCAGCAAAATCTTGCCTTTGACTTCCCGGAGAAACAATATTTTATCTATTTTACCTCTGGAGAACTTGTTCTCAAGAAGAAAGCTAGATAAAGTCTCATACCAAGCTCGTGGAGCTTGTTTCAACCCATATAAGGCCTTATTAAGAAAATAAACGTGATTGGGATAAGTAGGGTCGACAAAACCTGGGGGTTGAGCGACGTATACTTCCTCTTTCAGGTCTCCGTTCAGGAATGCCGATTTCACATCCATTTGGTAGACAGTGAATCCTTTGTGTGAAGCATATGCCAGGAACAACCGGATTGCCTCGAGCCTTGCGACTGGTGCGAAGGTTTGGTCGAAGTCAATCCCTTCCTCCTGTCTGTAACCTTGAGCCACCAGCCTGGCCTTGTTCTTTATGATGACACCATGTTCATCCAGCTTGTTTCTGAAAATCCACTTCGTGCCAATGACATTCTGCTTGTATGGTCTGGGAACCAGCGTCCAAACCTTGCAACGTTCGAATTGATGTAGTTCCTCTTGCATGGCCAGAATCCATGCCGCATCCTTGTTCGCCTCATCGAACTTCTTTGGCTCAACCTGAGACAGGAAGCTGAGATGCAATACTTCGTTAGTTGTACCTCTTCGAGTTCTGACGCCTACACGAGGATCTCCGATGATCTGTTCTCTAGGATGATCCCTCACGTGACGGAGCTCTAGAAGTCTGGCGTCTGGAGCTTCAGCTACTTCTTGTGCTTCTCGTTCTTCTAAAAGATTTGTTCCATCTTGATCTTCAACATTTTCAGATGATGTGGAGGTGGAAACTTTGACGTACTTGGGTGCGTCATCTTTAGGGGTTTCATCCAGATTCAGCTGGTCAAGTCTAGCACCTGCATCTTCAAGAATACAACTGGAAGAATTGCTGTTAAGCAAGCTTCCTTCATCAAATACAACATTTACTGATTCTTCTACCACTAAGGTTTTCTTATTGAAGACCCTATATGCCCGACTATGGGAACTATATCCCATGAATATGCCTTCGAAGCATTTTTCACCGAATTTAGTACGCGGATACTTCCCATTATTTAGTACATAGCATCTGCAACCAAAGATCCTCAAGTAGGACATGGTTGGTTTCCTGCCTTTCAGTAGCTCGTAGGGCGTCTTACGATGATGTTTGTTGATCAACGCTCGGTTTTGTACATGACATGCCGTATTGACACCCTCTGCCCAGAAGTATTCCGGGAGAGAAGCATCTTTCAACATAGTCGTGCAGGCCTCAATGAGAGTTCTATTTCTCCTCTCCGCAACTCCATTTTGCTGAGGAGTGCACGGGGAGGAAAACTCATGAAAGATACCTTGTTCTTCACAAAATTCTGTCATAGCACCAGATTCGAATTCTGTTCCATGGTCACTTCGGATTTTGACCACGGAGCAGTTAAATTCGTTCTGAACTTGCTTGACAAAATTAGTGAAGATGTCAAAAGTATCTGACTTTCGTTTCAAAAAGAACACCCATGTAAACCGTGAGTGATCATCAACTATCACTAGCGTATATGACTTGCCTCCCAAACTATGAACTTGCATTGGGCCAAACAAGTCCATATGTAGCAGATAAAGACATCGGGAAGAGTCTTTTTCTGCAATGCTCTTAAAGGTAGCCCGTGTCTGTTTGCCCATCTGGCAAGCATGACAGGGGCTATCCTTGATGCACTTGATACTGGGAGCATCTCTTACTAAATTCTTAGAAAATAGCATACTAATTGTCTTATAATTAATATGTGCCAATCTCTTGTGTCATTGTTCACAAAGAGAAGCACTGCCTGTTGCCACAAGGCATACGGGGGTAGATGAATCTATACTAAGAAAATCTAAGCAGAAAATATTTCTGCTCCTAATGCCTGATAATACCGTCTCAGAGGAGGAACGTGAAATTATCAGACATTTATCCTTGCAGAACTTAACGTCATAACCTTTATCACATAACTGACTTACACTGATCAGGTTATGGTTTAACCCTTCAACATAAGACACGTCGGTGATAGAGATTATACCGTTGGAAATCATACCATAACCTCTGGTGACTCCTCGATCTGACCCTCCAAAGATGACTTTGGGTCCATTCTCGACTGGAGTGTAATCACGCAGCAGGCTTCTTGTCCCGGTCATATGCTGGGAGCATCCACTGTCCAAATACCAGATTGGCGTTTTGGTGGCCTTTGGACATTCCTGCAAAACAAAATTAATTTGCCTTAGGAACCCAATCGAACTTGGGTCCTAGATTCCTGGTTAGCACACTCCCCCTCGGTCGGTTAACCCTACGAGTGGTCGGTCTCGCATTGTTAACATGGGGAGTCTCGTAGTTCCTTGGATTAAACCAACAATCCACGGCAAAGTGACCGACTTTGCCACAGCACCAACAGTCGAACCTGTTGTATCTCTTCCGAGGCTCCTGCCTTACCCTGGGAGCAACGGGTACAGCTGGGGCCTTGGATCTGGAGGTGGAGGCCTCATGGTGATGGCAGTCACATGACTTTGTCACCTTTTGAATAACAGGCTTGACTTTTGGCGCCTGCTTTCCATTATGGCCGCTAGAGAACGGACCATAATTTCCTATGTGGATCTCCTCATAAGGTGCCTTGAAGGCACTCTCACCAAAGTTCCGGGGGAAGTTCCAACCGTCATACCGGCTCTTAGGCTTTGCAACCGAGGGCCGGAAATGATGCCCAAATGTTGACTCAAAGTCATGTTGGTTGCAAGGAAAGCCAGGCTTTCTGAACGCAACAGGACTAAGAGGAGCCTTCCCCTTTTCATCAGCAGAGGCCTTCTTGGCGGCCTTATTCTTCCTCTGGTTCTTGTTTCTCCGAGATGAAGAACCAGATGCCCCAACATGCCCCAAGCCAGCTCCTTTGGCCTGAGCAGAGAAGGTGTCAACGACTGGAAGCACTGTTTTTGGCATAGAGAAGCTCTGTACGATCTTCCTTTCTGCTGCAAGTAGTTCTTCCAATTTGTTGACTTCCTCCTGCTTGAGATCAAGGAGCTGCAAAGACTCTGAGTGCTTTGAAGTCAGGTCAAGGTGTTCCTGCCGGAGAGAAATCAAACTAGTGACCTCTTCCCTTAGGGATACACACTCACCCTTAAGGAATTTTACTTCCTTCTTCTCAGCCCTCAGTCTCTTACGGCACTCGTCGAAGGTGTTGAGCAGAAGCTCATACTTCTCGAGGAGTTCAGCTTCGCGGGCCGAAGGGTCATCCTCAGGTTCATCATCCTGAGACTCAGGATCAGAGTCGGAGTCGGAAAGAGGGGTGTGAGCTTTTACCTTCCCAGTAAATGGGGGACATTCTCCTTCTGAGTCTGAGCGACCCACCAGCCAGAAGTAGGCTTCCTCATCATCACTGGAGTCTGAGGAATCAGACTCACTTAGTGTCTTTGGTCTTCTTGCGATGTAGCTCCGCTCCTTCTTATCTCTGGAGGATTTGAGCTCCTCTCCTTTCCCTTTATCTCTTTTGTTTTGATGGCAGTCGGCCACGACGTGACCTGGCTTATTGCATCCAAAGCAAATAATATCAGAAGAACGATGTTTGTTAGGTTTAGATGCATACCTGTCAGAAGAGTAGTTTTTCTTCTGATGTCTGGATGAGGAGCCGTCTCTCTTCCTTTGATTCCTCATCTTGAGGAATTTCTTGAACTCTCGAGTGATGAGGGAGAAATCCTCTTCCGACAGTTCTGAGCTGGAGGAGCATGGATCGGAGTCCTCCTCTTCTTCCTTATTTCTGGCACGGTACGACACCGCACCCTTCCCTTTTCTGGAGTGACTGGCTTTTAGGGCCACAGTCTTTTCTTTTGCAGCA
The DNA here is from genome assembly GCA_039583875.1 of Platanthera guangdongensis. Classification (NCBI taxonomy): domain Eukaryota; kingdom Viridiplantae; phylum Streptophyta; class Magnoliopsida; order Asparagales; family Orchidaceae; genus Platanthera; species Platanthera guangdongensis. The sequence goes on from CM077162.1 coordinate 85,489,997, forward strand.
GCCTTCTCTGCTTCTTCCTCTGCCTTCCTGGTGTTCAGCTGAAGTTCATAGGACATCAGCTTCCCGAACAGGATTTGTGGATCAGTTTCAGCTAGTCTGCCAAATTCTCTGATGGCGCAGATCTTTGTATCCCATTCCTTAGTAAGGGACCTAAGGAATTTGTCATTGAGTTCACCATTGGTGAACACTCTTCCATAGCCCTTGAGGGCGTTAACAATCTTCAGGAAGTTCTCGTATGTGACTCCGATCTCTTCCCTAGGCCCTTGCCGGAAGGCCTCATACTTCTGGTTCAGGAGGGATCTCCGATCATCCCTCACTTCATCCGTGCCCTCCATTAGGATGATCAGGCACTGCCAAATCTCCTGAGCTGTCCTGCAGTTGCTGAAGTTTTGCATCATAGAGTCGTCAACCGCACTGACCAGGATGTTTCTTGCCTTCATGTCAAGGCCCACTAGGACCATCTCATCCTTGTCCATTTCAGAGAGTGTCTTTGGCACTTTCTTGGTGGGATCAATGGTGGAGGCCTTAGTGGGTACATAAGGTCCCTCCAGCACGATCATGAACAGTCGAGGGTCCACTGCTTCCATATAGAACCTGATCCTTTCCTTCCAGATAGGAAAGTTAAGTCTGTTGCACACTGGGATCTTGCCGGAGTACTTGAGCCCGTCCATAGTAGCTGTATGTCTCCTTGTTGACACTAGTGGCAGGATTCACCTCAAGGTGTTAGCCTTTTTGTTGAGGAACCTGGCTTTGATACCACTTGAAAGTCCACCTAGTGTCGGCTATGTGCACCTATGGGGGGGGATAGGTGACGTGTGGTTCTTTTGCGGAATTTACAGATGTACCTGCACAATAAAAACAACAAACACAGCACACAGAAAACACAGCAAATTTATAGTGGTTCCCCGACTTGGGTACATCCACTTTCCCCCTTCGACCTATCTCCCCAACAAGGGACGACTCGGTCACTTCACCAACGGGATTGAAATCCAATCCCTTCACTAACGGAAGGAGCCCTTCCACGCGTGAGAGTCAACACTCCCACAAATCGGGTTGCACCCAACCCTTACAACACGGAACTAAAGTTCCTTTACAATGAAATAAAAGTAGAATGTACACGTGATACAAACTTCTCTTGGAGACACCGGTGTTCCTCTTTGTTCGACGACGTGTTCTTGAAGTCGATGAAGAGTCTACGACCTTAGTCTCTCTTGGAGAAGATCTCCCCGGAACCGGCGGCGGCACACGAGCGGCGGCTAGCTTCGGGATCGGCGGCTACGATGACGAGCAGCTGCTGAACTTGGAGATCCAAACTTCGTTGCGAAGCAAGCTCGGTCTACCAACGGTCACACGAGGATCGGTCGTCTCGATCGATTCGGATGGGAAGTGTTTCCGATCAACAAATCGAGAGACAAAGGATCTCTGGATAGACTCGTGAGACTCAAGCCTTGCTAAGCTACTGTCGCCGGAGATCGGGAAGAAGATCTATCGGTGGCGGCGACGGACTTGCGCGAGCGGCGACGGAGGCGGCGGAAGGATTTCGCGATTTTAGGGTTTCCGTGAGCTCGCGTATTTTCTGTCTGGGTACTGTTCAAAATACCCATGTATTTATACTGTAGCTACCCCCAATAAGACCGTTTGTGGGACCCACAGAGGTAGCCCCCAAGTCCCGGTCCAGATATTAAACAGCGGCAGAATCCGGTTCAGGAAATTAACTGAGAAAACGCCAAGGAAAAATCGGCGAGAATCGCAGACGATTCTCGACGAATCGGTGAGAATCATCAAGTGATTCTCGACGATTCGTCGAGAATCGATTGTGATTCTCGTCGAATTACTTGTCGATTCTCAACGAATTCAACTTGTATTCATGGGCTGCATGACCATTGGTTCGGCGGGAATTAAAAGCGATTCTCGCCGAATCTTACTTGGCACCATATTGAGATGGCCAGAAGGAGTCGGCGAGAATCATTGATAATTCTCGTCGATTCGGCGAGAATCACCAAGTGATTCTCGCCGATTCGGCGAGAATCACTTGGTGATTCTCGTCGAATTTGCCTTGGACGATTTTTCGTCTTCCACCTAGGAGCTGCTCCTTGATCCTCCATGCTCCTTGTCCTCTCTTGCATATGAGCGGCCCTGTACTTGAAAATAAGTGCACTCCAATAGAGAGAGTACACATAGGCCAACACACTGATCTGCTCAACGAGGGATTACGTCGTGCAGATCAGTGTATATTGACCTACTGCACCCTGACATTGGTGTGCACTTAGCGTGGAGAAACTGCAAGTACAGCTTGAAAAAGTTTATCAAATACATAGTCTATTGACCTTAGCTTGTCCAGGGGCTTCTTCAAATCAGGTACATTGTGGATACAATACCCAACACATCCAATCGGGGAATAGGGAACCTATATTTAATAGTGATCTTATTAATCGCCCTACTATCGACACACATCCTCCAAGTACCGTCCTTTTTGGGGGCTAACAGGGCCGGCACGGCACATGGGCTCAGGCTATGGCGGATGAACCCTTTAGTTAAGAGTTCCGATATTTGAGTTTGAAGCTCCTGATGCGCTGCCGGGTGGAGCCTATAATGGGGCTGATTCGGGAGTGAGGAACCTGGGACGAGATCTATGGCGTGTTGGATGTCGCGTAGTGGCGGTAAGATGGGGGGTAACTCGGCCGGATACACATCTTTATATTCATCCAACAAGTGTTTTAATTCTTCTGGAAGCTCATCTAATTTATCACCATCTTCCTTACTACTCAAGAGCACAAGCGCATAGATCACGCCATCTAGAAATGGGACGCGGGTGAACTCCTTTCGTCCTATTAAGTTCAAGGTTTTCTTTTCCACGGGTACGATGGTATCCTTGGACGGAATAGTCGGGTCCTTTGGTGGCGTTGGTTTAAAGGTAATAATCTTCCCCTTAAACTTAAACTCATATGTATTAGCCCTAGCGAAGTGAGTCACGTCGTGGTCATATAGCCAAGGCCGGCCAAGAAGGACGTGACATGCGTCCATGGGGATGACATCACACCACACTTGCTCGGAATAAGATTTGACGTTAAGGGGAACTAGACAACGCTTCGTGACAGGAAGAGAGGTCTTATTTACCCAAGCTACATGATAAGGTTGGGGGTGGGGTTCGGCAACTAAAGACATCCTAGCAACCGCGCTCTCCGAAACGACGTTCATACAACTCCCACTATCGATGATAAGCTTACACAACTTCTCTCCGCTCTTAAATATCATCGAAAAGAGGGTCGTCCTATTCCAATCGTTTGGCATCCGGGGAACCGTCAGGATACAACGCATAACCATGAGGTTATGTTCATCCTCCAAATCACTCGGGACTCCCTCAACATCGGACCCCTCGTCGGCTTCATAAATTATTTCGGCCGGGTCGTTAGGAGCCTCCAATAAAGCTAAGGCCTTAGGCTTGGTGGGGCATTCGCTCGCATAATGCCCTTGTACTCCACAAGCGTAGCATGTGGCATTTGTTTTATTAACTCTCCCAATTGGCACTCGCTCCCCGGTTGGATTCTTAGAATTCCTAGCGGTGATGACTATCGAACTTGTGTCGGTAGCCTTAAACTTGCCTTTGTCTTTATACGTGGACTTCCCCTTTTGGAAATACCTTGCTTTAGACTTGAGAGTTATATTTTTCTCAATGTCCAAGGCCGCGTTGTACGTGGTGTTTATATTCGTATGCCCATATCGCAAAAGCTTGCGCTGAATATCCGGATCCAGCCCCTTCCGAAACCTCGAGAGAGTCACTTCGGGCATCTCCTTAACATCGCAACGTACTAACAGATCCTTAAGCGTACCCATGTAATCAGACACCGACTGGCTCCCTTGCTTAAGAGAGGCTAAGTCGTCAAACAGTTGTGTGCGGTAATACGTGGGGACGTATTGATCCGACAACATAGCTTTCATAACCTGCCAACCAATTGGTGGCATACCATCTAGCGCTCCCATGCGTCTCTCCTTGTTGAGCCAATATACCTTGGCCCGGTCTAGAAGTTTCAGCCTAGCGACTTGGACCTTTTGCCTATCGGTTAAGTTATGCCACTCGAAGTAGCATTCAATATCCATAATCCAATTCAGAAAGATTTGGGGCTGCCCCATGCCGTCGTAAGTAGGGGCTTCTATACGGATGGCTTTCGTGATGTTGAACTCTTGTGGAGCTCGATTATAATAGGGTGGACCACGTGGTGCAAGGTCATCGTAGTCCTCGTCAAATCGAGGAGAATAACGGGGTTGTTGGTGGTTCGGGGGGTGAGGGTTAATTGGTAGAGGGTTAGGAGGGGCGGGTGGAGTCGCTCTAGCAGTCGTAAGTTGAGCGATCATGTCCCTTAACTCATCCATGCGACGCTCTTGATTCACGATGTGCGCATTAAACTCTTGTCGAAGAGCCTCGACGGGAGTCGAATCTTGACCCCCATGCCGCTCGTCCGCCATATTGGAAGAAGAGGGAGCGTACTCGGTGCCGTGCCTTGTGCGCATGCAGATTTTTTTTTTGTTGTTAACTCTAAATTAGTCCTAAACACCCTACAATTTTATGAGAAATAATTTCTTACCGCCTAACCGATGGACGAAACTGAATTTTTTTGTAAATTTAATTCTACCTAAGGTGAAGAGAGTCTACCAGAAAATTTTTTTTTTGGATTTTGAAGAAAAATTCAGATTTTAACCCGCTGTTGGCACACCACAAATAGAGACTTTGCTGAAATGAGAATTTACGAGAACTAAGCCTACCAAACAGAGAAGGATTGTGCCGATTTAGGAACCGGCACGAACCTCGCTTTGATACCAAATTGATGTAGGCTAGCGGGGCGCAATGTCCGGCACTTTCTAGCGACTAAATCTACCCCCACACGATCTAATTTGGAAACACCACATGCGAGCGCAGCCACAATTTAAATTAACGTTTATCGTCACACAACGACGTGAGGATCGCGAACCCTCTTAGGATCAAATAGTGACTAGAGGCCACTATCCTTTCCGGCGAAATGAACCCACACGGCTCGGTCGAGTGAAGTCACACCAAGGAGATCCACCAAAGAAAATGATTCGGAAAAGTGGTTGATCTCCCCCGACTAAAGAAAACCAAAGGTCACCACCCTTCTTCGGTTGCGAGAAACTCGGAAAATCAAATGCGAAAATCAAGTGGAAGTACTTCGATGAATAAAATTTCAGATCTCACACCAAAACTTTCGCACAAGAAATATGTTGAGGATGTAGAAGAAGCACACAAGATAGAGAAGAGGAATCGTTACCCCAACTCGTAGATAATTGCACGTGGAGAATCGCTCAACCACGGTTCCGCCGGAGTCACACCGGATGGAGCTTGCACGTCCACCTTCAACGGAGTCACACCGCGAAGCTCCCACGCCGGAAGAGAGAGGTGGCCTGCACTTGGCCGAAACCCTCAATAGGGCGGGCAAGGGATACGGGGCGGCGGAAATGAGAGGGGTTCTCAAAAGCTGAAATCCTTTTTTTAGGTTATTATCTTCATACCAAACCAAGGGAGTGGATGCCTTATATATATGGCCCACTCTAAATAAAAGTTTACATAAAATATTGCAGAAATTAAAAGCATTTTGGAGGCTAAATGCAGGCCACCAAATAACAAAACATAGCATAAAATTGTTATCCGCAGCCCGGCAGTTTTTATGACAACAACGTCATTTAATGACGATATCTCGCGAGCGAAGATGGTAGCGGGAAGGGGTGCGGCGCCGCGCTCCCACGCCTTTATTTCGCCGTAGATCTTTGCTTTGTAATGGTGGCGTGTCATCCGTAAGCGCTTCAACATCAACGGCCGCGGGTTGGAGATGGTCGGCTCCGTCACCGAGAAAGATGATCCTTCCCCCCAACTCGAGCAATACGAGTCTAGTGGCGGCTACACACATTCCTACACTATCGTTCGATTATCCCAGATTCAGATTTTGAGCAGTACAAACAATATTTACGTGTGCAGAAAAGAATAAATCTACGAGCATAAAGAAAAATTAGTTCTATCCTAACTCTACACAAACCATGAGTATTCGATTAGGAGCACTGCATGAGTTTCGAACTACTCAATCCTGAAATCCTAAGCCAGTACCACTATTTTAAAGTTTACACAAAAGCAATAAATTTAACTCGGGTTGTGCGCGTGGGTAAGAGCGCACTCGTGTGGGTGATTCAGTGTATGCAACAAAAAGCAAGAAATAAGTAAACAAGAAACTGGAATGCAACAGAAAGTGCGGTGTAGTGACCACAGGCATACTCCCCCCAGACTTAAAGTTGACAACGAGTAAAAATAAGCATTCCAAATAGGATAAATAGCTAGGGTAGGAAGTACCTATGCTCAAAATTGAGCATACCAGTCATGCAATGAGATGTCCAAGTGCGGCCAAGTTGTCGCGCCTCAAATATTCCTGCACCTGCGATTAAAGGATGTCAGCCAAACAAAATATGGACAGATATATATATATATGAAGAAATAAATAGAACTCAAAACACAGCATAGGACCAAACGGTCCAACTTGGGTTGTCTCCCGAAAGCCCTTTTGTTTACCGTCCTTAAGGTGGACCAAATACCTGTATTAGCAGTTCAAATAGATAGTTCTTGGCAGTAGCAAAAGGAAACAAAATTAAAAATAGAGCAACCAGCATTCAACAAGTAGCGAGAAAGAGGATGGAAAGAGGAAAGAGGATGACACAATCAGCTATAGGCAGATTTATGGTAAGTTTCCCCGGTGGGATGCGAGAGAACAGCAGAGTGTCTTTTTGCATTTGGGGTAGGCATTGTCCTATTACTGCGAGTGCACTCTTTTGCACACCGGAAGGCAGCATAGCGCTCTTCGCGTAAACGCTTGGCCTCTTTCAGTTTCTCCACTGTGGGAGACTTCCAATGAAGGTAGGCTGTGGGGTTTCCTTGTGTCGTGGTTGGTGGCGGCCTATCCGGCACCGTGACGGCAACCGGATCTGCCCAAGTTACAGATCGTTTAACAGAATTATACAAATTATTGTCCAGGGATTTCTCCCGAATAAAACTTAGTTCGCCATGCTCAACAACAGAGTTGGCTGGCAGTAGAAAGGCAGTCGTGGCTTTGGTGCAATTGATCCCTTCGTGGACTAGTAGCTCTTGCTTCTCATCGACTTCCGGTTGGAGTCCATTCTTTGGCGTCTCCTCCAGATGTGCTTCCAATGCGGGGAGACCTGAATCCAGCTTGACATCTGTGACACTCAGAGAATTGTTATTTGGGATGGAAGAAAAAGGTATGGATGTTTTATCGAGGGTGGACTCTTCGTTTGGCCAAGTGACACGGCCTTTGGAAAAGTCGAGGGATGCGCCACTGGCTGTTAGGAATGGGACTCCTAATATAGGAATGGAGTTATTGTCATGTGGTCCCAAAACCTGAAAGTCAGTGGTGATACTGGTGTCGTTAACCTCGATTTCAACGTCCCGCACACCGCCCTCCGTGTCAACTAGATTGCCATTAGTTAAGATAAGAGATTTCCGATTTTCAATGTCAACTTGTAACTGCAGCTTTGCAGCATCTTGCAAAGTGAGTATGTTGCTGGACGCCCCGGAATCGCATAATGCTGGAGTGTCGATGTTATTGATTTTACAATTAATGACAAGTTCGTTGCGGTTTCCCGAAGTGTCCTCCCCAAGGCGCTTTCCCTGTTCATGGGGGTTCTTTTCAATGTTGCTCGGTAAGGTGCCTTGGGTGCGCTCGAAAACCACTTGAGCCAATTGGCCCAATTGTGCCTCCAGTTTGCGCATCGAGGCGGCCTGATTTGTCATGTTGGTCTGGGAAATCTCAACAAACTTCTCGAACATCTCTTCCAAAGAATTTTTCTTAACGATGGGGGGGCCTTGGGAATAATTCGGTTGAGGCGACCGCGGTTGGCTACCGGAAGCATACGCATCGTTTTGATGCTGCCTCGGTTGCCATCTTTGGCCAGATGTGTTAGGATTCCAAGAAAGTTGGGGTGATTTCTCACCCCCGGGTTGTAAGTATTCCCGTAAGGCACTCCCCTGTTTTGATTGGCAACAAAATTAACGAATTCATTCAAAAGCAAAGATTCGTCTTGTACCTCAACTCCTAAGCATTCGAAGCTGTGATGATCAGTGCTTCCGCACCCTTGACATTAGATTGCCATCACTGGGGCGGTAGGAGCAGGCTTGGGGATATCCAAGGCAAACACTCCACTGGTGCTTCGTGGGATGTTTCTTCCAGCGGTCCAGTAAGCACTGTGGGTTGCGGTGTCTTGTAAGACTTTCAGAGCATCATCTGGAGCAAGATTCATGATGGTTCCTCCGGAGGCAGCATCGATCATGGCTCGGTGGTGGGGATCAATAGCAAAGTAGAAACTTTCGACGAGATTCCACGTTTGGAATCCATGATTAGGGCACTTCCTCACCAGCTCATTAAAACGCTCCCAAACTTTGGCTAAACTTTCTTGATCGGCTTGCTGGAAGTTGGCTATTGCGCGCCTCATGCTCACGATCTGATCCACCGAATGGAACTTAGCTAGAAATTTTGTAGTCAAAGCCTCCCAGGTGGGGGCTGTTCCAGGTGGAAGGGAGTGAAGCCATGTCTTGGCTTTGTCCCTTAATGAAAAAGGGAAGAGGCGAAGCTTGACTGTTTCATCTGGGATTCCAGCGTAGCGGAACGTGGCGCAGATTTCGGAGAATTCTGTAAGGTGAAGATGGGCGTCTTCAGTGGCCATTCCGGAGAACTGAGCGTTGTTCCGAATAATATTCAGAATAGCTGGTTTAATCTCGAACTGAGGATTGGTGATAGCAGGTCCGAAACCGGGGTATATACTCCCGACAGTGGGTGTAGTATAATCCCTCATGGTGCGGACCTGGGGAGGATTCACTTCATTTTCGTCGTCATTTCTGTCGACATGAGGTATCCCTCCAACTCGGTTGCCTGCATCAATATTCAGCTGGTCTCCCATTGGGGCAAAAATGATGGCTGCGGCGCGTCTTCGTGCTAAGAGAGTACATTCGATCTCTGGATCGTAGGTGACAAAATCTCTTGTAGCTCGACCTTGCATTCACTGTGGCAAACACTACACACTAGAAGGAAACAGCAGTCAAAACAAAACAATACTAACTCTTATAACAATATTGGAAGTCATCTGAAGTCGCTCTACAGTTGCATTCCCCGGCAACGGCGCCAAAAACTTGATGCGTGTAATTCGGCAAGTGCACCGGTCGCACAAGTAATAAAGTTTTGGGAATAAATCCCCAAAGGTCGGTCTCTTGAGGAATGCAATTAGAGTAGAACGGCACAGTACCGAGAATATCGTTATGAGAGTTAAAAATAGAACAAAAAGGGAATAGTGGACTAGGGAGATTGTGGATGTTTGATCTACTGAACTAGTAAAAGCTATGCGGGTCGAAGGCACCGCTTCGCAAGGTGAAGTGGGTTTGTCAGTCGCGATGCTGAACTTCAGTTGGGCGAGTGGAAGGGAAGCTAATGGATTGTTGCGTTCTTGTGTGGATTGCAATCGGACAAGGCACAGGAATGAAGTGGATGTGGGGTGAGCGAGGCGCATTCACAGACAGAACTCACAAGCATAAGAAGAGACTAACATTCCATTATCTATAAAGTAAACTTGATGTTCATGGATGGAAATGTTCATTACACTGCTCAAAACATTCATAACACAGAGGAAGGGAAAGAGGAGTAAACCAAAAGAGAATGAAGATCCACCGCGGGTCCTGGCCGGAGTAGCGAGTTGTCAATCCGCTTCCGGGCTCAGTCCAAGGAGGCTTCCGATACCAACGATCTGTCACCTCGAAGGCCTTTAAGTCCGTTCTCTAGGTTATCTACTTCACCAACTCTGCAGGAAAGCTTGGAGTTGAAGTCATCAATGGCCGAGGGCTTCGCCGGAGTGTTGAAAAGCTTCAGAGTAGTTGGAAATGGCTTCCCGACGAAGCTGGAAGTGATGGAGCAGCTGGAGAGGTGAAATGGCGATTCCCGCGCACTCTCCGATCGCAGCAAATGACAGGCGTTGACCTAAAATACGGAGCAGGGCCTTATATACGGAGGAAGCAGAAGCAGTGTGCACGATCAGTGGCGCACGACCAGTGGTCGTGCGCACTGTAGGTCGATGATCGTGCGGCTTTTCCAAATAAACCTGCAACCTGGACAAGAAGAATCGACATATATGCGCACAAGCAGTGGCGCACGACCAGTGGTCGTGCGTACTATGGCCAGTGCTCGTGCGATTACCAAGACAGGGTTAAGAAAAAGGGGGTGTAATGCGCACGAACAGTGGCGCATGACCAGTGGTCGTGCGCAGTAAGTCCAGTGGTCGTGCGCAGTATTCCTGCATCGTCGGAGTCTCCCAAGCAGTTCCGGAGCACGCACACGACCACTGTACCAGCAGAAGGGGCAGAAAGGCCACCAGAACGTGCGCACCACATCCCGGAGATAGAGCTAAAGAATAACAACAAAAATATAAACACAGAAAGCACACAGAAGCGGGCCTACAGTGCACTTAATCGTGAAATAGGTACATAAGCACAAATAAGCAATAAAGGCTCTCAAGTGTAGTGCTAAGACAATAAAACTAGCCCAGATGAGTCCAAAAATCAGTGTAAAATGTGGACTCATCACTCGTCCATGTGATGTTGATTCTAAGGACTTGTCCTAGACTCTAGGACACAACCATGACCCTGGCTATACATGATGGGTCAGTCTAAACAAACCTAATAGTGATCCTTGCCCAAATCAGAACTAGGGTTCCAACAATCTCCCCATATTTGGGTGAGGACACTATGTACATAAAAATAAATAAAAATACAAAGCAAAAACAATCTGCCTGATTTATAAGAATTTTCAGCAGATGTACATGGGTACTTTTAAAATGAAATAAATAAAATAAAGCTATTTCTGCATCCTTCCAAGCAATCAAATAATCTCCCCCTAATAACTTTTCTGTGCACACATTCCTTGCCCCTAATCTGAGTAGACTTTATAATCTATTAGAATAAACAGTCTCTCTCTACTGCTATAGCCTTTCAAACAATCTTTAGTGATCCCCATCCTCTTTATTGAATTTGGTCGGGTTCAGCCGTGTTCACACCCGGATTTCAAGCTAAGTCTGGGGGCGTGTGCCCCATTCTTTTCTAAGTGGCTGTTTTGGTTTGGGTTGTTTTCGCTCGCTTTGGTTGCATAGAGCCTTCATGTTTATCTTTGACCACCAAGTCGTCGCCTAAGCCCCATTTCCTCCTACAAGTCCTATTGATTCAAGCTTGAGTCTAGCCCGCGCCGTGGAGAGAATGTGAACGTGCAAGCGTATGGTCCCTGACATTGGTGGATTCCTTTGAAGGTGATCCTGAGTCCCGAACTTTGGCAATGCTCACCTTAGTGGTCTGCCTACTTTCTTCCTGCACATGATCGCACGATTCTCCAGAATTCTAATTTTGAGCAATTACAATATTTATTTACATCTGTCGAATAGTTTAAACTACGTTGTATAATTAAAAAGTTTTTCTATTATATCTTCTGTACTCATGATATATTTGATTTCTCGTCTTACTTCTTTTTGAAATTTCTGAGCCAGTTAGCTATCTTCGAGTACATGGAGTAATGATTTGCTCGGGACGTGCAAATGGTTAAGTCTGGGGGTGTGATGAGTCCACATTTTACACTGATTTTTGGACTCATCTGGGCTAGTTTTATTGCCTTAGCACTACACTTGAGAGCCTTTATTTCTTATTTGTGCTTATGTACCTATTTCACGATTAAGTGCACTGTAGGCCCGCTTCTGTGTGCTTTCTGTGTTTCTATTTTTGTTGTTATTCTTTAGCTCTATCTCGGGGATGTGGTGTGCACGTTCTGGTGGCCTTTCTGCCCTTCTGCTGGTACAGTGGTCGTGTGCGTGCTCCGGAACTGCTCGGGAGACTCCGACGATGCAGGAATACTGCGCACGACCACTTGACTTACTGCGCACGACCACTGGTTGTGCGCCACTGTTCGTGCGCATTACACCCCCTTTTTCTTAACCCTGTCTCGGTAATCGCACGAGCACTGGCCATAGTGCGCACGACCACTGGTCGTGCGCCACTGCTCGTGCGCATATATGCTGATGCTTCTTGTCCAGGTTGCAGGTTTATTTGGAAAAGCCGCACGATCATCGAACTACAGTACGCACGACCACTGGTCGTGCTCCACTGATCGTGCGCACTGCTTCTGCTGCCTCCGTATATAAGGCCCTGCTCCGCGTTTTAGGTCAACGCCTGTCATTTGCTGCGATCGGAGAGTGCGCGGGAATTGCCATTTCACCTCTCCAGCTGCTCCATCACTTCCACCTTCGTCGGGAAGCCATTTCCAACTACTCTGAAGCTTTTCAACACTCCGGCGAAGCCCTCGGCCATTGATGACTTCAATTCCAAGCTTTCCTGCAGAGTTGGTGAAGTAGATAACCAAGAGAACGGACTTAAAGGCCTTCTAGGTGACAGATCGTTGGTACCGGAAGCCTCCTTGGACTGAGCCCGGAAGCGGATTGACAACTCGCTACTCCGGCCACGACCCGCGGTGGATCTTCATTCTCTTTTGGTTTACGCCTCTTCCCCTTCCTCTGTGTTATGAATGTTTTGAGCAGTGTAATGAACATTTCCATCCCTGAACATCAAGTTTACTTTATAGATAATGGAATGTTAGTCTCTTCTTATGCTTGTGAGTTCTGTTTGTGAATGCGCCTCGCTCACCCCACATCCACTTCATTCATGTGCCTTGTCCGATTGCAATCCACACAAGAACGCTGCAATCCATTAGCTTCCCTTCCACTCGCCCAACTGAAGTTCGGCATCGCGGCCGACAAACCCACTTCACCTTGCGAAGCGGTGCCTTCGACCTGCATAGCTTTTACTAGTTCAGTAGATCAAACATCCACAATCTCACTAGTCTGCTATTCCCTTTTTGTTCTATTTTTAACTCTCATAACGATATTCTCGGTACTGTTGTCGTTCTACGCTAATTGCATTCCTCAAGAGACCGACACTTGGGGATTTATTCCCAAAACTTTATTACTTGTGCGACCGGTGCGCTTGCCGAATTACACGCATCAACGAGCCTTCAACAGACTGCCAGAGGCTCAAGCAATTATGTCGAGACAAGAAGCAATTGTGTCGACACACAGGATTTGTGTCGACACATAAAACATCTGTCGACATCAACTGTGTCGACACCAGAAGCCAGATTGTGTCTACACATAGGACTTGTGTCGACACACAGAACTTCTGTCGACATCAACTTGTGTCGACACCAGAAACTAAATTATGTCGACACACAGGACTTGTGTCGACACACAGAACATCTATCGACATTAACTTGTGTAGACACCAGAAGCCAGATTATGTGGACACACAAGACTTGTGTCGACACATAAAACATCTATCGACATCAACTGTGTCGACACCAGAAGCCAGATTGTGTCGACACACAGGACTTGTTTCGACATACAGAACTGTGGACTCAGCTCGATGAACTCCAAGCTCAGGTCTACGATCGTTGAACTCAAGACAGCTAGACGAAAATATAAGCTGAGCTCGACGATCTGTGAGCTCCGGTCAACGAATTATGTGCAGTTATTCCAGGCCTATTTATTCATAGCTGGCATAATTAATTAAGGCTTAATTAAAGGAGATTACAGCTATCAAATTTAATGGTATATATTCTTATGAATATAGCTGTTTGGAGGCTTCATTAATTATGGATTAAATCAGGATTTAATGTTAATTGATTCCCAAAGAAATTACCATTCTCGAGAATGTTTTAGCCATTGCAGACAAAGTAAATTCAAATGTTTGAATTGTGTTCAGATAATATATAAAGATATTTATGTAGAACAAAATGACGAGAAGAACATGAAGCGATAAGAGAGAAGAAAGAGAAACAACAACAACAAATCGGTGAATTAGTGAAGAACAATACAGCTCTCATACACACAGAGTTCTTCATCTGCTCTAGGCTTCTCAAGAGACAAACAATCTATATCAATCTAAGAAGCTTGCTGGAGACATCATCAATCTGAAGGCCTACTCACCCTGAAGCAAAGCTTCATACCTTCCTGAACAACTTAATATTTTAGGGGGAGCTTTGACATCATCAAATCTACTAAAGTCTTCTCTTAGACTGTTGACAGAGAAGGCAACATCACTCTCTCTCCCCTCCTGTATAAAGGGTTCTTTAACTCCCTTCAAAAGTTATTCTTGGTTGCAAGTCTCCTGATCTAAAAACTTGAGGATTGGTTTTTGAGCACTTGATCAAAAGCTCATTGGTGGCAGTCACCTGATCAAAACCTGTACTGGATTCCTACCAGGGTGGTAGAAGAGTGGATGTACCCAATTAGGGGGAACCACTATATATCCTTGTGTCTTCTATGTTGCTTGCTCTTTTCTTTTCTTTTGTGATGTGATTTTATTTTCTTATAATATAGATATAACTCTAACTAGTGCAAGTTAAGATCTATCCCTATCTTTCACCCCCTACGGCCTTACTACTACCCCGACATCAGCTAGCCAGTATAGTTATGGCACCTTATCCAAGCCTGACCATAGGGGTGTATAATGCGCTTCATACATGAGTTCTTCCCTCAATTTCCCCACATTCGGGACGCACAAACGGCCCTCTTTCCGTACAAGACCGTCAATCCAGGTGAATTTACCCTCTGGCCCTTCATTCACATAGCGTAAGAGATCTTCATCCAACTCCGGATCTATATGCTATTCCGTACTCCATTTCCGGATCTATATGCTACCAAAGGGGTTGTCAAGCATCCACCCAAGGATTTCCAAAATCAGCCACCTCTTGGTGGGGGAAATCACAAAGCTATGCCAAAAAGAAAGCCTTCACATGGCTAGGAAGAAAAGTCGTTACCCTTGACGACCGCTTCGGTGCCATGGCCTCAAAGCTAGCTTGCAAGACTCGCAAGATCGTCTCTTCCGCAACGCTGGCTTCGGATCTCTCGTCGGTAAACCGCAGCACCACCAGCAGCAGCCCCCTTTCCTTCTTCCTCCTCCTTTCTCTCTCTCTTTCTCTCTTCACTTGAAGAAAGTTCAAGGCCAAAGAAATGAGAAGTCTTTCTCTGATTTCGGCCCTTAAGGAAAAAGAAGAAGAAGCTTCAGCCCTTAGATCTAGACTGAAGGAATAGACGGCCACGATTCTGCCAAAAACACATATTTTGGCCTGACACGGCCTCTGACACGGCCGTGTGCCAGGCCGTGTTCCTCAAGCGGTGGTCAACCGACTTATCCAAATCAGTGACACGCCCATGGGACACGCCCGTGTCATGGGCCGTATCACCAACACGCCTTCAGACACGCCCGTGTCTGTGGCCGTGTACCTGGGGAAAAAAATCCCAAATCATCCCGAGACTTCACACGGCCTGTGACACGCCCGTGTCCCAGGCCGTGTGCCCAGACACGGCACAAAGACACGCCCTGTCGAAATCCTCGGCGGGCTGAGTTCGTCGCCTGATTTGACACGCCCTGTGACACGCCCGTGTCACAGGCCGTGTTCAACACTCGACACTCACTTCTCGACACTCGACGATCGTCGAGACAAAATCGTCGAGCATACGACACGGCCTTGGACACGCCCGTGTCCTGGGCCGTGTGCCTCCTCTCGACGCATCGTCGAGAGCAAAAATCGTCGAGACAAAGCCCAATCGTCGACACAACCTCGACACGCCCTGCGACACGCCCGTGTCGCAGGCCGTGTCAACTGACACGCCCTGGGACACGCCCGTGTCACAGGCCGTGTCACCCAAAATTTCCTGATTCTGCACTTTGGGCTGTTATAAGGGGTGACCTATTCCCCCAGGAAAGATCTTTTCCCCAGGCTGGTAGAGCTACCCATAGCACACTTGTAGCCACCTATAGAGGAAAGGTAATAGTGAGGTCCCTTATCTCGAGTTCGGTACATGTGACTGTTAGGACTGTCATGAGCCCGCGGGGTGAGAGTAGTCCTATCTATAGGGGCAGACAGACGACTATGACTTGTGAGTCTAGCGGCGTATTTGACCATGACTCTATTGAGCATCCTAACCCGATTACGCCCATAGGCCATTTTGAGTCTCCCTCTGAGTTACCTGATCTAATCGTTGACTCCCCTGATGAGTCTGAGCTAGTGTCTTGGACTAAGCCCGCCACTGAGGATGAGGCTGATATCGCTGACGCTTTTAGTGACGTTGAGGAGATTGGTTATCCTAGTGACCTGGATGAGGATTTCTCCCCTGAGAAATCATCTACACTCCCTGTCGATGATATTTCTGAGGCGTCTACCGTGATTATCAAGGAGTCTTCTGTGGACCCAGTGCTGGTAGATGTTTCATCGGTGTTGGAAGAGTCACCTTGGGATGGATGTTTAGCTTGGGATGATCTTAGTGATGCACATCCGGGAGATAGTTCATTGATATTATTGTCGTTGCTTAAGATTCAATCTAATTTAGATTCTCCTCGGGATTCGACTTGCCATGTCCTCTATCCTGATTTTGACGATGTACCTACATCATGGGAAGATTTGGCTAGCGAGGGAAGTGTTGTATTGGAAGATTTGCCCTATGTGGGAAGGTTAATTTTGGATGACGTTAGCACCGAGGACCCGGAAGATATTTCTTTGATGTTATCTCCTTTGCCTGAAGCACAATATGAATTAGAAATTTTGTCGGGTTCGATTTTGCCCATTTCGGAGGCATATACTGATTCCGAATTGGATGAAGTGTCTAGTGTGTTGGAAGAATGTCCAAGTGAGAGAGTTGTATTTTTGGACGATGTTTTGGAAGTAGACCCGGATGAGCATCCCCTGATGCTATCTCCATTGCGTGAAATTAAATTTGATCTTAACTCTCTCCATTGCGTGTACAACCCCGTGTCCGGCGAGCGGGTCCCGCCAGGGAAGTCGAGCAGACCTAGCCCCGCGACCCGCACCCAAGCGGCAAACAGATATACGGCAGGAAGGCTGGCCCGCTCCCGCCCATTTCAGGCGAGCGAGCCGGGCGAGGCGAGCGAGCGGGTCGCGCAGAGAATCGCTGACCAAAGCGGATGGGTTTGGCGACCCGCGACTAGCGAGCCGATCGGGGGGTCGCGGTGGCCGCCGGCCAGCCCCTACACGCGACCCGGCCGCCGGTCCGCCCCGGCAGAAGACAGGTAGGTCGCGGCGGCCCGGCTCGCGTTCGCCCAGGAAGGATAGGCAGGCCGCTGGAGCCAGGTCGCACCCGCCTCCCGCGGAGGGGGATTGGAGGCGAGCTGACTCCCCATGGGTGCGAATAGCTCCTCCGAACAACGGAGCCACGCTGTTGGCAGACCAGGTTGGACTACGCATAGCTACTCAGGACAGCGGAGTTTGGCTGTTGGCAGACCCAACCCAGAGCTTTTTGGTATTTTTAGGTTAGTTCTTCTGGTTATTGGCAGTTCAGATTCCAAAAAACTATAAATAAGACCCAAGGGGTATCTCAGAAGGCACGCCTTGAGTGCCTCCTTACTCTCGTTTTCAAGTGCTCTCTGAGGGTACCTTAGCTCGGCTTCTAGCTAAGGAAGGGAAGCGCTCAGAGATCTTTCGGGTTTGTGGTGGGACCTCCCTGCCGAGCCCTTGGGTCTGTTTCTTCTTGTCTTCTTCGTTGTTTTTCTTGCAGGAGCAAAGTAGGCACGAGACCACCCCTTCCCTCCCCCCCCCCCGGCTCTCGCAACGGTGGGGATGTTGGAGGACTTCAGGAACGAGGTGCTGGGCCTCATCAAGTTCGCACTCGGCGCGCGGGCCGAGTACTCGACTCCAGCAGCCCAGATCGCGGCCGCCCCCTCTTTGGGCGAGGACGCCCCTGGACGGCGAGCTGGAAAGGAAGTGGCCGAGGAAGGCCGAGGGTGCGAGCTCCCGGGGCGCGAGCTTTTCCCCAGCTCGGCAAGCTGAGGCAGGTTCGGCGAGTTGGGCTCGCGAGACTCGCCGGCTCGCCCAGTGGGGGGGGGGGGCAGTCCTTTCAGCGAGCTGGTCTCCTCAGCTCCAGTCCCAGATGGGTTCAGGGAACCCGAGATGTCTTACTACACTGGGAAGGGAGACCCGGTCCAGCATGTCCAATGGTTCGATAATGTGGTCTCCATCCGACAGATGTCGGGCGGATTCAAATGCCGGCTCTTCGCCATCACTCTCCGGGAGAAGGCGAGGGAGTGGTTCCACCAGCTGCCGGCTAGTTCCATCTACTGCTTCGAGGACTTGCGACGAGGGTTCATGCTGAGGTTCACTACTTCGAAGAAGAGGAAGAAGGAGTCTGAGTCTTTGTTCCACATTAAGCAAGGAGTGAACGAGACGTTGGGGAGCTACGTGGATCGATTTCAGGAGGAAGTTACCCAGGTCCAAGAGATGCCGGGCCATAGTCTGATGATGGCCTTTACCCTGGGCCTGCAGCAGGGGTTCTTCCGAATGGAGCTGAAGAGAGTTCCCCCTCTCTCCTACGAGGAGTTGATGGAGAGGGCGGCGAGAGAGGTCGACGGGGAGGCATCGAATCCGGAGTTCGCAAGAAAGCTAGCCAGGTGGGCCACCGAGGAAGAGAAAGAGTCGAGAGGAGGAAAGGCACGGGAGGAGAGATGGGGAGAACCTAGGCAGAGGGAGCAAAGGCAGCTCCAGTGGCAACAACAGCCGAGGTGGGGGCACCAGGAGCCCGACCGCCGGCTGGGCTGGAGACCTGAGTGGTAGGGGCAGGGGCCACCAAGAGGATACTATGGAAGGGGCCACCATCCCGGGAGGCAAGAGCAGTTCCATCCTCCGGGCTGGAGGCAGGGCCAGAGGCCCCGGCTCCCCGATCAGGAGGAGGCCATGGCCATAGCTTTGGGAGCAAGGAGGGGGATCATGAGGAGGAGGAGAAGGGAGGTCAGGGTGGAGCTACCCTATTGCGACTTCCATCAGGAATAGGGGCACGCAACAGCCACGTGCCCGGAATTCTTGGAGATGAGAGGGAATAGGGGGCGGCAGCAGCAGCAGCAGGAGGCGCGATAAGAAGTGAGGATCGAGGAGGTCCTGCCTTTGGCGGAGGAGGATCATTGCGAAGACCGGGTGGATGTCGGGACCCGAGGAGGGATCGGAGTGATCCACGGGGGAGTGGGGATCGAGGCTTTCCGCAAGGCAAGCCTCCACACCATGTACCGGCGGAGCATCGCCTCTACATCCCAAACGCCGCCGCCGGAGGAGAGGATCACCTTCTCCAGGAGTGATATGCCAGACCACGAGGACCCATTTTGTGATGCGCTGGTCATCAAGGCTGCCATCTAAAATTTCACTGTCTCTCGGATCCTCGTGGACAATGGGAGCTCCGTCAACGTCGTCTTCAAAAAGGCGTTTGACGTGATGAAGGTGGAGGCTAAGAGGGTGCTGGCCTCGGACGGGCCCTTGTTCGGGTTCTTAGGAGAAAGGAAGGAAGTAGAGGGAGGAGTTGGCCTCCATGTCACCTTGTGGGGGCAGTCCCGAAACTGCAAGTTCGTCATTGTGGACGCCCCCAGCAGCTACAGCGCCATCTTCGGGAGGCCTCTCATCAGCGCCTTCCGCTGCGTCCCCTCGTCTTTCCATCAGTGTTTGAAGTTCAACGCTGAGGGGTTCCATGTCAGGGTCAGGGGGGACCCAAAGGTGGCGCGGGAGTGTTATGTCACTGCGGTGAACACCATCTCTTGGCAGGAGGGAGCCGAGGAGATGGGACGGAGGAAGGAGGAGGTCGAGCAGGAGGCAGGAGGGGAGGAGCCAGAAGTGAAGGACCACACAGGAGAGGCAGCAGGGGGAGATCTGGAGGAGGTGGCCGAAGTGAGGGGCGCGGGAGAAGAGATGGAGGTAGAGGTCCCCATTCCAGAGGAAGAGGATGCTGGAGGCGGCAGAGGAAGTGGTGGAACTGGAGGTGCTCACCCGGGGAGGTAGGATGGAGAAGGTTAGCGTCAGCAGAGGGCTGACCCTGGAGGACCAAGGCAGGATGCTGGAGTGCATCCAGAAGAACGTGGACATCTTCTCCTGGAATGCCGCGGAGATGTCGGGGGTTGACGCGGATGTGGCCTGCCACCGCCTCAACCTGGACCCGGGAACATGCCCTGTTCAGCAGAAAAAGAGGTCCACGGCGGACAAGCTGGCGGAGCCCATCAGGGAGGAGGTGGCAAAGCTTCTCAAGGCTGGCTTCGTGTCCGAGATTCAGTACCTCGGCTGGGTCTCCAACGTTGTGATGGTTAAAAAAGGAGACGGCCGTTGGCGATTGTGTATCGATTTTTCCTTACTTAATAAAGCTTGTCCTAAGGACTGTTATCCTTTGCCTCGGATCGACGCGCTGGTTGACTCAGCCGTCGGCTTTTCTGTAATGAGTTTTTTAGATGCCTTTTCAGGTTACCATCAGATCAGGATGCACCCCCCGGACATCAAGGATGTCTCATTCATCACAGGGGACGGCTGCTACTGCTAGAAGATGATGTCATTCGGGCTGAAGAATACTGGGGCCACCTACCAAAAAATGATGGATAGGGTCTTTAAGGAGCAGAGGGGGAGGAATTTGGAGGTATACGTGGACGACCTCATGATCAAAAGCCGGGATGTGGACTCCCACCTCCGGGACCTGGAGGAGACCTTCGCCACCCTACGCAGATACAAGATGCGGTTGAATCCCCTTAAGTGTGTATTCGGGGCCAGCAGGGGGAAGTTCTTGGGGCACCTCCTCACCCGGTGGGGGTCGAGCCGAATCCAGATAAGGTCAAGTCTATCTTAGAGCTGGGGTCCCCGCGGAATGCGAAGGAGGTCCAACGACTGACGGGGAAGCTAGCAGGGCTGAGTCGCTTCCTTTCTCGGGCAGGGGAGAAGTGCTCCCCCTTCTTCAAAACGCTGAGGGGTGGTCAGAGGTTTGAATGGACCAAGGAATGCGAGGAGGCGTTCCAGGCCCTCAAGGCGCAGTTGACACAGGCTCCGCTGCTCCAAGGGCCGAAGGAGGGGGAGGATTTGTTCTTATATCTCGGGGTCGGGGCGGAGGCTCTGAGCTCCGTCTTGGTTCGAGAAGAGGGAAAGAGACAGCTCCATGTCTATTACGTCAGCCGGGTCCTGAGGAAGGCCGAGCTCCGGTATCCGATCTTGGAGAAGCTTGCATTCGCCCTAATCATCGCGGCTCGGCGGCTGAGACCTTACTTCCAGGCACACTCAATCCGAGTGGTGACCGACCACCCCCTCTGCAACATCTTCGAGGGGGTGGAGCATTCCGGCCGGCTGGCTAAATGGTCGGTGGAGCTGAGCGAGTTCGATGTCTCCTTCGTTCCGAGGCTCTCGATCAAAGCTCAGGTGATGGCCGACTTCCTGGCCGACTACGTGGTGGAAGTAGCGGAGGAAGAGCTCACCCACCCGACTCCTTGGAAAGTGAGGGTGGATGGAGCCTCAGGGAGGCATTCCCTTGGAGCGGGGGTGATCCTAGAAAGCCCTCAAGGGACTCGGATTGAGCAGACGGTGGTGGTGCACTTTCCCATTACCAACAACCAGGCCGAGTACGAGGCCGTGATAGCAGGGCTGCGCCTGGCCAGGGAGCTGGGGGTGCTAGATGTGGAGGTCCTAACTGACTCCATGGTGGTGACTTCCCAGATCAACGGGGAGTTCGAAGCAAGGGAACCCACCCTGAAGTCATACTTGGCCAAAGTGAAGGGGGTCATAGGCACCTTCCAGACCTTCTCCATCCGACACGTGCCAAGGGGAGAGAATGAACAGGCCGACCAGCTAGCGAAGCATGGCCCCCGGCGGGGGGCACCATCACCGACCTGTTCTGCCCCTCCATCGAAGAAGGGGAGCTCATGGAAATCGACCAGCAAGCTTCGTGGATGGATCCAATAGTAGTTTTCCTCTCCACGGGAGAATATTCGGAGGAGGTAGACAGGAAGAAGCTGAGGCACAAGTCAGCTTACTACCTCCTTAAGGACGGGCAGCTATACAGGAAGACCCTCTCCGGGATGCTGGCTCGCTGCGTGGCCGAGGGCGAGGCGCAGAGGATCTTGGAAGAAGTCCACTCCGGGGAGTGCGGGAGTCATTCCGGGAGTCGGACCCTGGAGGGAAGGATAGTCAGGCAAGGGTATTTCTGGCCCACCCTGGGCCACGACGCCGCGAAGTTCACAAGGAGATGTCACAAGTGCCAGCTGTTTGACCCCCTCCAGCTACAGCCGGCCTAACAACTCAAGAGTATCACGGCCCCCTGGCCCTTTGCAATCTGGGGCATGGATTTGGTTGGACCATTTCCCCAGGCCAGCGGTCAGAGAAGGTTCCTCCTAGTGATGATCGACTACTTCTCAAAGTGGATGGAGGTGAAGGCGTTGGCCAAGGTGACCTCCCAAGTGATCAGGAACTTTGTTTAGGGGGAGATCATCTGTTGCCATAGGCTGCCCCAGGCCATCGTCACGGACAACGGACACCAGTTCGCCAGTGCCGAGTTCACCAGCTTCTGCGAGCAGCTCGGAATCGAGCTCAGGTTCGCCTCGGTCCACCATCCCAGGAGTAACGGGCAGGTGGAGGCCGCGAACAATATCATTGTCAACCTCCTCAAGAAGAAGGTGGAAAATTTGAGGGGGAGCTAGGTAGAGCAGCTCCCCGTAGTTCTTTGGGCCCTAAGAACCACCCCTAACACGGCTACGGGGGAGACCCCCTTCAAGCTCTCCCATGGGTGCGAGGCGGTGCTCCCGTAGAATTTGAAGTCCGGACGCCGCGAGTCGAAGAGGCCAAAGGGGGCCGAGAAGAATGGCAAGCCGGGAACGAAGAGGAGCTGAGACTCTCCCTTGACATGGTGGAAGAATTGAGGGACCTTTCTTCTGTCCGACAGGAGGAGGTAAAAAGAAGGATGGCCAAATACTTTGGCAAGCATGTCAGGGTCAAGCAGTTCGCAGATGGAGACCTGGTGCTGAAGAAGGTAGACGCGGCAGGGAGGTCAGCGTCCGTAGGGAAGCTCAACCCCAGCTGGGAGGGGCCATTTATTGTAAAGGAAGCCTTGAAATCAGGGGGCTATCGGCTCCAAAATGTAGAGGGCAAGACCCTGAGTCTCACCTGGAGTGGAGATGACCTGAAAAGGTTTTTTCCCTAAGCGCCTGTAAGCAACATTTTGATTACAATGAATTCCTTTCCCCCAGTATTGTCATAGCCTGCTTGCATAGAGAACTGGAATATGTTTGGACCCCGAGAAGATCCCGCTGTCAGGCTCTCACCTAGCTAGCAGGGCCGGAAGTCACTCGGTGTCATCCTTGGCCTCGAGAAGATCCCGCTGCCAGGCTCTCACCTAGCTGGCAGGGCCGGAAGTCACTCGATGGAATGTGTTTGGACCCCGAGAAGATCCCCCTGCCAGGCTCTCACCTAGCTGGCAGGGCCGGAAGTCACTCGGTGTCATCCTTGGCCTGGAGAAGATCCCGCTACTAGGCTCTCACCTAGCTGGCAGCGCCGAAAGTCACTCGATGGAATGTGTTTGGACCCCGAGAAGATCCCGCTACCAGGCTCCCACCTAGCTGGCAGGGCCGGAAGTCACTCGGTGTCATCCCTAGCCTCGAGAAGATCCCGCTGCCAGGCTCTCACCTAGCTGAGGGCCGGAAGTCACTCGATGGAATGTGTTTGGACCCCGAGAAGATCCCGCTGTCAGGCTCCCACCTAGCTGGCAGGGCCGGAAGTCACTCGGTGTCATCCCTAGCCTCGAGAATATCCCGCTACCAGGCTCTCACCTAGCTGGCAGGGCTGGAAGTCACTCGATGGAATGTGTTTGGACCCCTAGAAGATCCCGCTGCCAGGCTCTCACCTAGCTGGCAGGGCCGGAAGTCACTCGGTGTTATCCCCAGCCTCGAGAAGATCCCACTGTCAGGCTCTCACCTAGCTGGCA
This sequence comes from Platanthera guangdongensis, assembly GCA_039583875.1. Classification (NCBI taxonomy): domain Eukaryota; kingdom Viridiplantae; phylum Streptophyta; class Magnoliopsida; order Asparagales; family Orchidaceae; genus Platanthera; species Platanthera guangdongensis. The sequence goes on from CM077162.1 coordinate 85,513,856, forward strand.
GGGCCGGAAGTCACTCGATGGAATGTGTTTGGACCCCGAGAAGATCCCGCTGCCAGGCTCCCACCTAGCTGGTAGGGCCGGAAGTCACTCGGTGTCATCCCCTAGCCTCGAGAAGATCCCGCTGCCAGGCTCTCACTTAGCTGGCGGGGGCGTAAGTCACTCGATGGCAATAATTTGCGACCCAGAACGAATCACGCTGCCGGGCTCCCACCTAGCCGGCAAGGCCGGGAACTACTCGAATGGTGTTAATAGCAGGTCGGAATCACAAAAGTTAATCAAAAAGGGAGGGGTCTAACATAGCCCCCCCAAGCCCCAAGAAAGGCGGCCGAACGGAGGCGAAAACCTGGGCGAGGGTCCGCAAGAAGTTTGATAACTCAGACAAAGGACGAGCCGGCTCGCCTCGCTTGATGGGCGAAGCAGCCGCATGATCAGGGCTGGGTCGCATAGGCATGCCACCCTGCGCGGTAATAGCAAATATACAGAGGCAGGCGAGAAAGCATTTATAAAAGCAATAGTAGATAAAAATCACGAAGTCTAGGCACAGCTCGCGCGTACGTCTCAAAACAGCTAAACGTGCACGATATATACATCTAATAAACAAATGTCAAAAGAGCGGGGGTGACGCGAGATTCGGGGCGAGAAGTCCTAAATGCGCTGGAAGGACTGGTCTCCAGGGTCCGGTACGGGGAGGAACAGCGCCGGAACCACGTCGCCCGCCGAGAGCTCCGCCACCTCGCTCTTGAGAAGATCCGCGCGTCGCAGCATCTGCATCGTGTACTTCGCGGTACTGGCGGCGTTCTTTTGCATCAGCACCTCCAACTCGTGGTCGGAGTGGTGCGCGAGCGGGCAGCCCCTGTTATCAGGCGGAGGGATAGCGGCGGCGGCCTCCAGCTCGCGTACCCGTGCCTCCAGCACTGACTTGTCCTGAGCAAGGGTGGCGATCTCAGCACCCATCCGACTGGCCGTCGCGTCATCCTGAAAAGAGGAAAAGAAAGTTATAAGGTGGATTCGTGAGAAAGGGCGGTTGTTGAGGGTGAGCACATACCACCCCGCCCAGGTACTGCGCGAGGGACTCCTCTGCCGCGTCGGCCCGCCTCCTCTGAAGGTCCGCGTCTTCCTGAGCAAGCTTACGGGCCTCCTCCCTCTCGTCCGCCAGCTTCTTCAGGGAGGTGGCATTCCACTCCAACTGGGTGCAGCGCCTCCCTACCATATGAGCTAGCTTCAGGCCGCGTAGCTGGGCCCACGCGCTCTCGTGAACCAATACTCGCGTCGCCTCTTTGTCGTAGATGGCGGCGTCTTCTCGCGAGTACAAGCCGAACGAGAAATTATACGCCTCCCTGCCGATGGTGTCCTGCTCCAGCCAGCTCGGCAGCAGAGTCGAGACCACCGCGCGGTTAGACTCCTTGTCCCATGACAGGAGCGGGACGTCGAGCTCGTCCAGGTATTTCTCGTCGTAGCCGAAGTTACGATGCCCTCTCGGTACCGGCTTCGCGGCAGTTTACGACCCGTCTGGCGGCCCCGAAGTACCCATCGCTCCGGCGGGAATGTCGCTGGTCGAAGCGATCACGGGAGGGGAGCCCTCGGTCGGCAGATCTGCCGGGGCCTTGCCTTTCCTTTGGCTCACAGCGGATTGCCGACCCGAAGTCTTCGCCACTTTCGGCGGGGGAGTGGGTTGTCCGCCGCCCAGCCGCTTCTTGGCAGGGACCGACGGGGGGCCCCCGGGGGCAATCCGAGCGCTCTCGTAGGGGGGATGAAGAGGGATGTCCCGCTCACCTGCCAAGAAGAGGGGATGAGACAGAGAAGAAAAGGGTAGGGCAGAGCAGTGGCGAGTGGCAAACCTCCCCCAGGCGGAATGGCGGCAAGGTCGTCGAGGTTGCGGCGCAGGTACGCGACCTCGAAGTTCTTCCCGGAGAAGAACCCACACAAGTCGGCTTCATGGCCTCCCAGGCTCGGCGGGCGGTAACTCGCCTCGCTGAGCTGCACCGGCGAGTAGGGAACGTTGCCGAAATCCCCCTTGACGAACAGAAATTTCTTGAGCCAGTTGTGACTCTTGTTAACGGTCTCCCGCACCTTGAGGTGAGCGCTGGAGAAGTAGGCGGTGCCATCCCGGTTCGCACGGAAGGAGAATAGCTTGCGGAAAATCGCGAGGTTAAACTCGATCCGCTCCTCCCGCAGGAAGCAGTCGAACCCTACCATAACGGCTATAGAGTTCGGGGTCATCTGGCCTATGACGACCCCGAAGTATTTCAGCACCTGACGAACCTCTGGCCAGAGGGGGAGGCGAAGACCCACCTCGAAATGGGCCAGGGGGATGGCGAGCTTGTTCCCGGATAGATCGTTGATCTTCTCCCCCTCCCCGGGCCGTCTCGCCGAGAACCCAGCCGGGATGTGGTCGCCTAGGGCCTCTAGGTATTCGCGCTCTGAGATAATAGCGTGGGGAAAGTCGTGCCCCGAGAAGGTCCAGGCGCACTTGCTTCGCCCGTCCGCGTCGCCGCCGCCGCCGCCACCCATGCCGCCGTTCAAGCGAGACAGCCCCGATGAGCGAGCGCGAATCGTGCTTAACAAAGAACAGGAGGCGAGTGGATGCTCCGAAGCGATGAAAGGATAAGAACCGGCCACGCCTATTTATAGGGGGAAAGACAGGGCGGGAATTTTCCCGCCAACGGGAGGGGTGCGAGTAGAAAAAATCGAGCCTGACGGTTCGACTCCCCAACACACAGCCCCAGCGCCAGGACCGTTTAACAGTAGGTCTCGCTTGGCCGCGTCCGCGCAAAGAGCGGGCGGGAGAGTCTCAGCCCTAGCCCCGCCCAGGATCCCGAGCGAGTCGGGGAGACTCGTGGCTGGCGGGCTACTCGGCTCGCTCCCACCACGATCGGAATGGCGGGTTGAGCGAGGTCGTCCCCAGACCTGCCCTCGCCACGGGAAGTGGACGAAGGGGGGGGTGAAAAGACGCGAGTACCCTCGAGCCCGCCTCAAGGAAGATAAAAACAGCAACATGATAATTTTGGCATACATTAAAGATTAAACAGTCAGGCCCATAGGCGGGCGAGGAGAGTCATAAATTGTTACAAACACAGGATGAGGCTTTGAAATAGTAGAAACTCCGCGATATCCCACGAGCGGGGGGAAAAAGGCTGGATCAGTACTGGATCCACTTCCACCTGCCCCGCCGCTTCGTTCCCGATCGCGGCGGCACGCGAGGATAGTGGTTATCGCGAACCGCCACCAGCTCCCGCTCAGCCAGGCCGACTTGCTCTGAGACATTCCTAAGACGCTCCTCGGCTCGCGTAATGTGCACGCCCGGTGAAGTGACATCGTCGCCTTCTGCTGCGCGCGGGGCTCCCTCCAAGGCCGCGAGCCGGGCCGCGGTGTCGGCTTTGTCTTGATCGACCCTCTTCACGAGCTCCTGAAGCAGCAGCGTGTGCTTCTGGAACAGCCGCGTCACCTGTCTCTTCATCCCCACCGCATCGGTCGGGTCGCCCAGGCAATCAGAAACACTGTCCACGTCGGGCGGAGGCGAATACCCTTCGCTCATCTCAGTTTCGGAGGAGACCATGTTGTAGCCTACAAAAGGGCGATTCAGAAGGAGCGAGCGAGGACAAAGCCAACGGTGAGTACTAGCTTACCAGGGGTTGGCACGTCGTCCGCGCCGATGGATGGGCGAGAGGAGCCCGGCCGACCCTGAAAGGCTTCTCCCTCGAGGGCCTCAAGAGATTTTCCCAGTCCGTGGGGAGCCGGCGAGCGAGGGGTTTTCGGAGGTGGGCGGTCCAGACCTGGGGAACTAGCGACCCTCTCAGGCGACAAGGGAGGGGGGCGATCCTCTCCCCTGTTGCCCACCTCTTCACAAGGAATTGCCTGCAAGACAAAAGATCAGAGGTGCAGCGATAAACCGAAGAAGGTCACGTACCCCAGGAACGACCTCAACACCCGCCGCCGAGCTGGAGCCCGGACGGTCGCCCACCGGAGACCGCCTAATAATCTTTCCCTTCGTCGGCCTAAATAGAGGGCCGGGAGACCCACGTGCTAGCCAAGGGGCGGCCTCAAGGGCCTCCTCCCGAGTCTTCTGGCCCGCTGCCGCCAGGCGAGCTCGCACCTCATCGCTGACCGGCATCGAGAAACTGTAGTCTGTTCAAGAAAAATGAGGGGATCTGGGGAGCCCCCCTGGGCTCAGTGGTATATTTATAGCCGGACAGTGGGGCCCCACCAGAAGATTCCCTGCCAGCTCAGCACAGTACTCGCCGAACACGCGGGTTGGATGATTCTTTCTGAGCTTGCATCAAGCTCAAAAAGAGCGGGGATTGTGTACAACCCCGTGTCCGGCGAGCGGGTCCCGCCAGGGAAGTCGAGCAGACCTAGCCCCGCGACCCGCACCCAAGCGGCAAACAGATATACGGCAGGAAGGCTGGCCCGCTCCCGCCCATTTCAGGCGAGCGAGCCGGGCGAGGCGAGCGAGCGGGTCGCGCAGAGAATCGCTGACCAAAGCGGATGGGTTTGGCGACCCGCGACTAGCGAGCCGATCGGGGGGTCGCGGTGGCCGCCGGCCAGCCCCTACACGCGACCCGGCCGCCGGTCCGCCCCGACAGAAGACAGGCAGGTCGCGGCGGCCCGGCTCGCGTTCGCCCAGGAAGGATAGGCAGGCCGCTGGAGCCAGGTCGCACCCGCCTACCGCGGAGGGGGATTGGAGGCGAGCTGACTCCCCATGGGTGCGAATAGCTCCTCCGAACAATGGAGCCACGCTGTTGGCAGACCAGGTTGGACTGCGCATAGCTGCTCAGGACAGCGGAGTTTGGCTGTTGGCAGACCCAACCCAGGGCTTTTTGGTATTTTCAGGTTAGTTCTTCTGGTTATTGGCAGTTCAGATTCCAAAAAACTATAAATAAGACCCAAGGGGTACCTCAGAAGGCACGCCTTGATTGTTGGCACGCCTTGCTCTCTGAGGGTACCTTAGCTCGGCTTCTGGCTAAGGAGGGGAAGCGCTCAGAGATCTTCCAGGTTTGTGGTGGGACCTCCCTGCCGAGCCCTTGGGTCTGTTTTTTCTTGTCTTCTTCGTTGTTTTTCTTGCAAGAGCAAAGTAGGCGCGAGACCACCCCTTCCCCAAGGGTCGAGCTCCACAAGAGGCCGAATTCCGGTTTCAACAATGGGAAGATTTGGCTAGCGAGGGAAGTGTTGTATTGGAAGATTTGCCCTATGTGGGAAGGTTAATTTTGGATGACGTTAGCACCGAGGACCCGGAAGATATTTCTTTGATGTTATCTCATTTGCCTGAAGCACAATATGAATTAGAAATTTTGTCGGGTTCGATTTTGCCCATTTCGGAGGCATATACTGATTCCGAATTGGATGAAGTGTCTAGTGTGTTGGAAGAATGTCCAAGTGAGAGAGTTGTATTTTTGGATGATGTTTTTGAAGTAGACCCGGATGAGCATCCCCTGATGCTATCTCCATTGCGTGAAATTAAATTTGATCTTAACTCTCTCGGTTTTAGATTTACGGACAGTCCCTCCTGATCTGAGTCATTTTATTTGGCCAACCTTGCGGGCCCCTCCTTTGGACATGACACATTTGACTACTCAGTTCTCTGTGTGTCCAGCTATGGTTCCATCCTCGTATGTTTTTGAGTCTTTGGCTATTGTGCCTCTAGTTGTGGTGTCTTTGTCACACACCTATATACTAGGCCCATTCGCACGGATTTACCCACCGCCATTTGATGGCCCTTTTTCCCACCCGTTAGTGACCACGGTTAGGCCTCATGAGTTTTATCGCTCGCACCTGTTATCACACCCGAGAGTATTCAATTCTATTAGTATTAATGATGAGCGGCTTCCCTTGTCATATCTTCATGTCAAGCGTGATTATATTAATTATAAAATTAGAAATGCAATTTTGACGCCTATGAAAATCATCTTTGATTTTAAGGCTCCCGTTCCCCCGGATTTAACCCCATTATCCTCAGTTTTCGGGTTGAGTCACATAGCGTATGGGTTCACACCACACGGTAGCGAGATATTTAGGCGCACTTGTAATAAATTACTCGATATAGTTGTGTCTTATGATTATTTTTATGCTTGTCACTCGCCGAATGTGATCGTGCGTGGATTTAAAGCACAAGTGCCTTTTGACTTGATTTTGTTTCCACTGTCTGATAATCCCAGTCAACTCGCACTAGTTTATGCCTCTCATGTTCAAAAATTATATAAGCACAGTAGTGAAGCGCTACCCATACGAATTATATTTTATCAATTTCATGCTAGTTTACATAGAAGTGTGTCTCACTATTTCATTCACAATTTAGTTTTGGTGCGTCTCATCCCTAAACGGTTGCCTTCGAGCACTATAGAAAGTTGGCGAGTTGGCGAGTTGGACCTTTTTCGGATATTAATGAAATTAAGAGAATACACATATCATTTGAAGATTTCCACTGATTGGGGTATTACACCTATTTTTAATGTTTCTAATTTAACGTTATATGTTTCTCTACCACAAGAATTATTTGTTTGTCCGTTTGGGTCCACTTTATTTTCTTATGGTTTGGGTAGTGAGCTAGTGCCTGGATCGCTCTCTTCATCGGTCTTCACTGGAGGTATGTTGGTTGTTGATGTAGAAATTTGTTTTCCTTTATTGCCTAATGCTTTTCCAAGGTTCCCCAGAACCATCTTTTTGCATGACAGGATACTCCAGGGTATAGTGCTCTCCCCGACATGTGGTGATGTTTGCCACTACTTGATTCGATGGCTTGATCGACCGGCCTCTGATGAATCTTGGATTCTTGGATCGGAGGTAGCTCTGTTGGATGTTGCTCTCCTGCGCTGGTGCATTCTGACCAACTAATTGGTGATGAGTACTTTTGAGCAGGGGAGGATTGATGGAGACGACGGCCCGCAACATTTTAAAGACGGCGACGGCGTGCTTAAGGATGACCATGTGGAGCGTCGCCATAATATCCGTCCTGAACGCAAACCAATATATTAATAATTAATAATAATTTATTAATAACTATTATTAATTGTTAAGTCATTTTCATGTTTTATTTTATTTTAAGCATTTTTATTTTTATTGCATTTAAATAATTCATGTTATGATGGGTGCATATAACCATCATAAATTTCATTTTGAATTTTGAATTTTGAATTTTGAATGGAGGGAGATTGAGTGTTGTAGGCTATATATAGCCATATTATGAATGAATAATTAGAGAATGAAAAAAAGAAATTCTAAGAATTCAAGATTTGAATTTTCCCCCTCTTTCCTCTTTCCCTCTAAGGCAAATTTCGGCCTCCTCCTTCCTCCTCCTCTCTTTGGCCGCCGGCCAACCTTCTCCCCCTCTCCATTCTTGTTTTCCTCTCCTCCCAAAAACTCGAGCACCCCTCTTCATCACCTCCAATAGCCGACCTCTTCTCTTACCAACCAAAGATCTCGGCCAAGGCGTGAAGCGACGAAGGCGGACAAGTTCCTCTACATCCGGCGAGACTCCGGTGGAGCCATTGAAGGGTGATCCAAGTAGAGAAAAAAATACTGGAATCATCCATTCTGGTTGGGTAATGAAATATTTCTACTCCTTGTGTGTTTCCCTCTAATTAATTCTTGCGGTGGAAATTCTTGGCGTTGCATTTTGAAGCATTGAATAATCGTGATTTTTTTTCCTTCGACTGGTTTGTGTTTATCTTGATTGATTTAATTTCTAAAAGATTTGGCGAACCTTCGTTTTCTTTTGTTGGGAGAGATCTACCTTTTCTGAATCATTATTTTTGGTAGATCTTTTTTGGTACAACACCGCCCGTTCGGACCGGGTGAGTCCTTTTAGCCGGAAAGAATATTAGCATATCGCCTCTATTTGATTCTAATCGGTTTGGCTACCCATACGGTATCATATAATCTATAGAATTAATTAACGTGGTGTTGCGTAGAACGATTGTGCGAGTGTAGGATTTGGATCATTAGAGAGGCAAACGTGTCGTCCGTAGATATATTCGGTGTCAACGTGCAAGCCTGCATCATGATTTGAAAATTATGAGACTCATGTAAAAGTGTACTTAGGTCAATATGTACATGAGGAAATTTTACCATAATTTTTAGGTGAATAATTACAGTAGTTGTTTCATTAAAGTAAGAATGCGGATTATTATTTTAAATTAAAATTTGAGCTCATTATTCACTGGGAAGTTTGGAAACTTTGTCATGAGTGTTTTTAGGGCATATTAGCCTTGCTTGAATTTTATTATAATTTTTGGAAGCTTATTTACAATATTTACTTTATTAGCTGTTAATTATGTGATTATGTTTAAAATTATGGATCAAGGCCTAAACCTAGCAAACAAAAATTGGGGAACTTGAATTTACTGCTAACTTGCTGCCTACTATTTATCATAATTTTATGGAGCATTTTGCATGACTGTAAAGGGCCACTTCATATTCAAATTGGGGCATTTGGATTTTCTGGGAGAAATAAATAAAATGTCAGATAAATTAGGAAAATTCTAAGTTTCTGGATTTAGGCTATAAATGTCATGACAGGCCTCCATTAATTACCTTAGGGTGTTTGGATGAGGATTTAGAATAACTCCTATCATGCACGTCATATAGCGTAAGGTGGTCTGCATTTAGTAAAACTGCGGAAATCGAGTTAACATGGGGAATGGTCGTAGGGTGATGGGATTGTGGGTTACTGATTTTAATGAAGTGGATTGGAGTATACAATTGGCAGCTGGGATGAGTAGGTTGTAGAGTCGTCTAAGACTATGTGTTGCTCGGGATCGACGAAAGATCTTCTTTCCTGTGGAGGGAGAGAGAGAGGGTCAAAACACATTAGGGTTAGAACCAGTGTAATACTAAATGGATCGGGAATCGAGTATCAACCAATAACAATAAGTGCCTTGCGAAAGGGAACGATGAGCTTCAGCTACCATCATAGTTCCTAGTGCACTTTGAGAACCCTTCACGGGGAATACCGGGGGCAGTCCTGGGCTAACCTAAACTGTAGGAAAATAAACTGCAAGAGTAACTAGTATAATTAAGGATTCACTTTCACTCACCTCGATATCTTGGGATGTTAGGTTAGGTCACTCGGGCAGTGGGGTCGGTGGATTTGGTGATGGGCAGGTTGGCCCGACGAGCTTTGGCTCGGTTGTTGTTTGTGACAGACGGGATGGTCCGGGGAGCTTTGGCTCGGAAGATGATACATAAAGTTGCATGTGCATAAAATATAAGGTGATGGGTCTTCGGTATTGGAAGGTCGATGCACCGACGCTAATACGTTGGCTCGACAAGTGTGGTTTTGCACTTCGCCAAGTTAAGTCCGGTGGACTTGCCGGCAAAGAGTACGGAGGAGCTCCGCTTAGTGCACCAGCATTGAGGCGTACAATAGGTCTGACTGGTAGTGCTATTACCGGTTTAGATGAGGGCGAGACCCAACCCACCGCTTCCGTTTGCCACTACGGAGGTATCCTGGGAGGTTAGGCTCCAGAAAGGGGGAACTAAAGGTCTGTGTGCACAGAGTCGGGTGGGTATGTTGCACTTGCATGTTCACATCATGGCATACTTGCATGCCATAGAATCATCATTGCATATAATCCCTGACACCTATTGTATAAAGTGGTATGGGACACTTTATACAATAGGCCCTGCAAAACGACCCCTTGATTTATAAGCTTGCATGAGCATGCTTATAAGTTAAGGTTTTTTTATTCTGTAGATATATACATTCTTGCTAGAAAACTGACACCCTATCATATAAATTGGTATGGGACTCTTTATATGATAGGATCCTTGCAAAAGATTCCTTAGCTTATGTGTTTTCATATAAGTTAAGGTTACTTATTTCTTGTTCATTTTTTCATACCTTTATTACTACCATTTATACTTGTAGATCTGCTAGATTAGTTCCGCCGTCACGTGCTCTTGTTTATTCTCCACCTTCAGAGCTTCCCTTTTCCTCCTCTCCGCCCGGTGCCTAGGAGCCATGGGGGGAGGGGTGCGGGATGATATGACTTAGTCTTTTAGAGTAACGGTTTTCGAACCAAATCATTTTAGGGGATCGTGGAGCCCAGCATGGAGGAGCAGCCCCGAAGGTCGGCACACTTGGAGATGGGACAGTCTCGCACTGGAGTTCAGACAGTTGGGACTATGAGTCCTGATCATTAGTGGATGTTTAGTTTTGCTTCCGCGCTGAGTGATATGTACTGAGGATAGTGATGTACCGGGCATGAGCCCTATTTTCAGTACCTTTATTATTATCTCTGTGGACTCCCCATTCGTGGAGATTATTTACTATATATGTGATTTTTGTGGACATGTCTTTTACTCTTTTGCTATCTTTTTGTGATCGATTTGGCCAGCAGGATCAGCGTTTTGTAGTGATGACCTTCCCGGGCATGAAGGTGTCACCGCAAAGCAGCGGTTCTGGGCTTAAGACCCCGTGGTTCTAAAAAAAAGAAAAAGGGGGGGGGGGGGTCTTACAAGTTATAACGGTTCAGGCCCATCAACATGGGACCCAACTGGAACCGCCGGCCTACCAGAGTCCAGACCCGGGCCCACTGCTGGTAGTCAGCCTATCACATTCAAGCATGCAGGTCATGCACCCCAACCCATCTCTGGCCTGTTTATCAGCATGACGGGTTGTTGCCACTGGGGATCAAACTGAGGACCTTGATAAGATAGCTTTACACCACTCCCTCATCACCAATTGATCTGCAGCTCAATTGGTGATGAGTTGTGGAAAAACTCCATAGTTAAGCGTGCTCGGGCTGGAGTAGTACTTGGATGGGTGACCTCCTGGGAAGTCTCTGTGGTGCGTGCTTGACTATCGAGTTTGGCTCATCAAAGGGAGGCTGTGGCTACCAACAACCCGCTAGTGGGCTGGAGAGGGGTTGGGGTGCTTGGGCTGCAGCCCAGTAAGGTCTCCTAGAGTGGAGCCGTGACACTGTCACGTTGGATCGGCTAGAGACCTTACAATAAAAGTGCACTTTTTGTAACGGACTCCCCAACCCACGATCGCAAGGACGGACGCCGGCACCCCCAGCATCACGCTCGAAAGGGTTCAGCCTAACCAGGTCTGCAGACCATGCACCGCAACCCATCTCCATCTACAGGCGGGTTGTTGAGGGCGGTGATCGAACCCGAGACCTCCTTGATAAGGAGTTTTCAAACCACTCCTCATCACCAACTGAGCTGTAGACCTGGTTAGGCTGAACCCTTTCGAGCGTGGTGTTGGGGGTGCCGGCGGCCGTCCTTGCGAGCGTGGGCTGGGGTGGCCGTTATAGGAGCCAGTGCCGATAGAGGAGGACTTGGGGACGAAAGTCTGCCCAATTAGCATAGAGGATTCAGAAGTTCGGCAGTTGCGGAACAAAGAATTTAAGCTCATAAAGGTACGCTGGGACAACTGCGGGCGAGATTAGTTCTCTTGGGAGCGTGAGTAAGCAATACTAGAGGACTTCCCGTAACTCTTTACTTCAGGTATGCTTTTGTTTAAGTGCATGCTTAATTTTGAGGACAAAATTCTTTTAAGGGGGGAGGAGTTATAACACCCCAGTTTTCAGAAGTTGAGTCTCTGGAAGCTATCGCTTGGCGATAGTAGTTATCGCCCGGAGGTAGCGTAGTGTTGAGTAGGGCAGGCACTGGGAGCGTTGAATGCTAGCGCGCGGCGGTAGCTAGGTACCGCTCGGCGATAGCCCTGTTTCGTCGAACGTCAAATGAAAGGCCCGTTCATCGAGCACTGGAGGATTACCGCCCAGCGATAGTAGTTATCATACGGCGATAGTATCTATCGCACGGCGATAGTAGCTATCTCCCGGCGATAGCCCTGTTTCGTCGAACGTCGAACGAAGGGCCCCGTTCGTCGAACGCTGAGTTTTCGAGAAAACGTAGAGTTCTCGAGAAAGACGCTGCCTCACGGCATTGGCCTTATTGCTGGCATTAGCGCGACATTATTTTCTGGATGAGCGCTCGGGAAACTACCGCTCGGCGGTAGGTAGTTACCGCCCAACAGTAGCGGACGGAAGCAGTTCCGTCGTTTGGCTTTTTAGCCGTCCAATTTCATTTAGGTTTTGATCCTAAGGCCCAAGACTCTCCCTCCAGAGTGCTTTTATAGGGCTGAATGATTGTTTCCCCTCATTTTCTAATTTTAGAAGTGGGAGATAGGGTTATGATAAGGAGAGTGGAGGAGGAAGAAGAGAGCTTTCTTCCGCCATTGACGGAGCTTTAGTCCTCTGATCGTCGTTCTGAGGCCAGATCCATGGCGAGTGTAACAACCCCACTATAATAACAACAATAATTATTATTATTATTATTATAAACAAAGACTTAAAGAAAGTCTTTAAAAAAACACAATACCTACCCCCCCCCCCCTTCTTTTAAAACAAAACCCGAGCCAGCGGTATTTTCTCGCAACCCGCATCCCGCATCCCGCGAAAAAGCTCATGATCCCGCTCCGTCGGCCCCGCCTCCATCTCCGGAACGCCTTACAGTCCTCTCCTCCGCCTCCAGTGGCCAGCAACACCCCCCTCCAGGCCTGGCGCCTCATCCTCTTGTTTCCCCGTCGTCTCCGGCGCTCCCCTTGGCTGGCAACTCCCGCAACAACTCCTCCTCTCTTGGCCGACTGCATCCAAGGGAGTGGCTGACAACTTTCTCCCTTCCTCCTCTCCTTCTCTGGCCAGTGAGGGCAGGGACATCATTTATTCTCCGGCAACCCTAGCTCCTCCTAGTTCCGGCCGGTGGTTTTCGTGAGGGACTCCTAGGGTTTTGCTCGAAACCCCTCTTCGTGGATTTCGGATCCCCGGTCTAGTATCCTTGGGTAAGGAATTCCACCAACCTCTTGTATGTTTATTTCCCTAAATTGTTTTTACAAAGTTTCGCTCTCCGAGCTAGGATTTCTAGCGAACCAACTTATGTCCATCATTTAACCCGCTAATCCCGGATTTGTTTGTGTTTTCCTGTGCATCTCCTCGGATCTAGGTGGTGGAATCGCTCCAAGACCTCTCCGAATTAGGGCTTTTTGCATCCAAACGCTGCCAAAATCCTTGATCCCTCGCGGTAGCCTCTTCTCCCCTCACTTTCGAGGGAGGTATATTCATAAACCCCTCTCCCTTTGTGTGGAGCGATTATCAAACGCATGTGCTGCCATAAGAAATGTGTTAATTCAATTTGGAATGCATTTTTGATCTCGAACAGGTATAGCTAGAGCTTTTAACCTCGCTTGCACCACTTAGCTATCGCGAGCATTTTTCGACGTCACTTTAAGGCAAGTAGAGAACCCCCTCTCACTTGTATAACTTTAGATTTAATCTGGTTACCTGTTCTTTTACAAATGCTTTTTCTACAAAATTCTGAACTCTCATAATGTTGACATAACATAACATGATAAGTAACCACCTAAGTACGAAACGTAAAGACAAATCCATAGTTGTAAACAAATCCTTGAATTGTAGCGTCTAACTGGACATCTGTCTGCTGACATGGTCACGGGAAGCAGGATTACATTTTCGATAAGACTTGCACATAGATCTGATCGTGAGCCATCTGTGCCCGCTATAACACCTACACACTTCATCGATCACGACTTACAACATTTTACATAAATAGATTTTAGGCTATACTCCGGAGTAGGCTAATCTTTCAGAAATGTTCGTTTGACCTGGTTTTTTTTTTGGTATGTTTGGTAGCTTTGTACAAGATAGATTAGTACTCGAATATGTATGTTTGTTTTTGCTCACATTTTAATTAATTAACTTGCTCATGTTTAAATCTTAAGTTCTTAGGCATTTTTCTTCTGTCTTGAATTTGCCTCAGGGTTCGTGACTGCGTCGCCTACTCCCTGATCTACCTCTCGTTCAGGTGCAGTTTTGCTTGGAGGTTTTTCCTTTGTAGTTGCTTGCATCAGGTTTTATGTATTTGAATCCTTTACTGTCTGTTCGTTTATCATGTACTACTTATGGTAAGACATTTCTTTTGTATCATTGACAACTCCTAGGATGTTTTTGATATTCTAGATCGTTTTATTTATGACATTTTCATTACTGTTGTTATTATATTTACTTCTAATTCAGCATTATGTGTAGCATTAAATTTTTTAAGGAAATACATGTGCATTAATTCTCTCTGTTTTAAAACTTTAAGCGCTTCCGTACATTTATACTCAATAAATTGTTCAAACCAAATAACTATTTTTCTAAATCTATTTTTAGTATCATTGCATCTGCCTTAGCAGGCATGGTTCCTTTCCCCCCATGCTTGTGGCATCATGGCCCGCCCGAAGCGCACGTTCACCTTTGTCGAGACGGGTCGTGACAGTTGGTATCAGAGCCAGGTTAGATCTAAAAATAAAACGAAGTATTTTGAAATTATCAAGTATTTTAAATTCTATTATGTAAATACAGGAACATGCATCATATCTCACTCACCCTGTCATTATTTGTTGTTCATGGCTGAAACATTGCACACACTCACTCATAATCATGAGTAGTATGCGCACAAATGTTAAGGGGTTATGGGCAAACTTAACATTTTTGTGCATATGAATTTCCACTAGTCTATACACCGCTTGCGAATATTAAATTGTATGGGCGGTTTAATATTTTCAAGTGCGTTGACATTAGAATCATAATATGCATGACATGTTACGTGATATGGGTTCTTAACATGACATGTGTATCCATTCATGAACATTCATAGGAATGCATTATAGACATAATTGTATTGCATGCATAACATAACTCATTACACAAATGTTAAGCCAAGAACAACAGATGATGATTGTACACACATGGATTTATAAATTGTTTGACATTGCATGTGATTCCTTGTCATTTTAACATGAGCATTAGCTAGAGTTGTCCTATGAAAATGTTGTAACTAATATATGATTTATGTATTCGACAGTATCAAAATGTTAGAACTTGTTGTTCCTTAATCTTCTATGATTAACGTAATTGTCTCTCTTACTCGTTTCCTTTGTGTTCCTCCTTAGATGGACCCTAAGCGATCGCAGCGTAAGAAGGCTACCACTCCTGCCGGAGCAACTTCTGGAGACGCCACTGCCCAGATGTTGAGGCAGATTCTCGAGTGTCTCACTCGCTTAGAGGAAGATCATCAAACTCCTGACACAACTCCTGATTCTGGCAGCGCAGGGACAGCTGGTGTCACTGCTACCGCCGCTCTTGGAACCACCCCTCTTGCACCTGGTTCAGGAACTGGCTTGCTTACTAACACCCTAGTGGTCCCGCTCGTGTCAGGTCTAGTTGCTCCTCCTGTAGCGATGGCAGATACGCTGATGTTCAAGAGGCTGAATCCGCCGTCCTTCAATCGCAGTCGTGATTTCTTCGTCATTTCAGAGTGGCTCTCCCAGATGGAAAAGCACTTCGAGTATGTCGGTGTCCTTGAGGCACAAAAGGTTCATTTTGCGGCCTACCAGCTGACCAAGGATGCATACACCTGGTGGCTTCAGCGTCGCGGTCTCCCCAATTCTTCCGCTATGACCTGGGAGCAGTTCAAGAATACGCTCATGGAAAAGTTTCTTTCGTCCGTGGAGCGAGACAAGTTAGCTGAAAGGTTCATGTCCCTTCAGCAGCCCGGCAGGACCATGACTGAATATGAGATAGAGTTCTCTCATCTATCTCTCCTTGTCATAGAGTTCGTGCCCGATGAGTCTAAGAAGATCAGTCGATTCGTTAAGGGCCTCCGACATGACTTTCGCCAGCATGTGGTAGCCCACGGCGCCACCACCGACGCCGAGACTGTTGGGGCCGCCTTGAATGTTGAGGCTATTGAGCTGGACCGCACTGCCAAGAAAGTTCAGCATGGTACAAGCAATGTCGCTGCACCTGACCACAAGCGTAAGAGTGCTCCACCTTAGGAGCAAGGTCCCAAGTCCCAGGAGGTGTGTGCCTACTGCCATAAAGTTGGCCATACCATCCTAGTTTGTCGCTCCCTCCTAAAGAAGCAGACGATGGTTGTGCCAACACAATAACCCCAGGTTACGCTTGCCTCTACCTCCTCCATCTATACTTACTGCAAGAAATCAGGTCACTTGGTGAGAGATTGTCGCAGCAAGATGAATACCTGCTTCAGATGTGGGCAGTTTGGACATCAGATTAAAGATTGCCCCATGAAGGAAAGCCCGATCCCCGCTCAACCTCTGCAGGCTATTTCTGGTGCCCAAGATAAGGGCAAGGCTATGCTGAACATCACCACTCAAGGCGAGGCGCTCGCATCTACCTTTGTCATCTCTGGTATGTTTTATGTAAAGTTTTTTGTTAATTTCTTGCATCTTTTCATTTACTGTCTTAGTGTCAAATAATCTTGAATGTGCCTGTAATGTTCATTTCTAGGAAGTTTTAGGGTCAAGAACAAGTGGATGCAAATCCTATTCGATTCTGGGGCATCTCACTCTTTTATAGCACGTCATATCGTGGATCTCCATAGTTGGCCTACTTCACCACTCAAAGTCCCTTTCGAGATTTCTGTGCCCGGTCATCTGTACTTGTCAACTAGAGGCATTTTCAATTGTCTGATACTGCATGGTGAATTGCAAGTTGTCACCGATCTCATAGTCCTGGATATAACCGAATTTGACGTAATCTTGGGTATGAACTGGCTGGTCACGTATCGAGCAAATCTGGACTGTGTGGCAAAGAGGGTAAATCTCAGTATCGATGGCAAAGACTACAGCGTCCATGTTGAGACCTCCCGCAGCCACCTGCAGGTAATTTTTTCTATGCGCGCCTCTCGAGTTCTTAGCCAGGGATGTTTTGCTTTCTTTGTTTATGCTTCATATTCAGATGTTGTCATACCGCAACTTGAGTCTATCCCGATTGCTTCTGAGTTCCATGACGCGTTCCTCGCCGAGTTTCCTGGAATGCCTCTTGATCGTGAAGTAGAGTTCTCTGTCGATGTAGAGCCTGGAACGAGCCCCATATCAAAAGATCCATAGCGTATGGCACCGCGAGAACTGGAGGAGTTTAGGTCGCAATTGGATGAGTTGCTGGATACATTCGACCCAGCTCTTCTCCTTGGGCAGCCCCCATTCTCTTCGTTAAAAAGAAAGACAGATCCATGAGAGTGTGCATCGACTACCGGGACCTGAGCAAGGTAACCATCAAGAATAATTACCCCTCCCGCGCGTGGATGATTTATTTGACCAGCTCAAAGGCAGTACCATCTTCTCCAAAATAGATCTCAGGTCGGGTTACCATCAGTTGAAGATCAAGAAATCTGACATCCTCAGGACAGCCTTCCGGACTCGGTATGGACACTTTGAATTTTTGGTGATGTCATTTGGGTTGACTAACACCCCTTCTGCTTTCATGGATATATGATGAACCATGTCTTCTGCGACTACCTGGATAAGTTCATCATTGTTTTCATTGATGATATCTTGGTCTACTCAAAGACTCGTGAGGAGCATGCAACCCATCTTAAACTCACTCTCTCCACTCTTCGTCAGCACCAGCTCTATGCCAAATTGGCGAAATGTGAGTTTTGGCTGGATCATGTTGCTTTTCTGGGACATGTCATTTCAAGCGATGGACTTTCCGTTGATCCTGCCATGGTCTCCGCTGTTATGGACTGGAAGCAGCCTTCTACCCCTACTGAGATTCGCAGTTTCCTTGGTTTGGCGGGCTATTACCGGCGTTTCGTCAGAGACTTCTCCTCTCTTGCTGCTCCCCTGACACGACTAACCCAAAAACATGTCAGATTCGAGTGGTTAAATCAATGTGAGCGGGCCTTTTCTGAATTGAAGCAACGTTTGTGTTCAGCGCCAGTTTTAGCTCTTCCTTTAGAGGGGTTGGACTTTTCAGTTTATACCGATGCTTCTGGAGTGGGCTTGGGCTGTGTCCTGATGCAAGAAGATCGTGTTATTGCTTATGGGTCGAGACAATTGAAGACTCATGAACGCAACTACCCCACTCATGATCTGGAGTTCGTTGCGGTGGTGTTTTCTTTGAAGCTTTGGTGTCACTACCTCTATGTCGTGAAGTGTCACTTCTTCACTGACCATCAAAGTTTGAAGTATATTTTCGTTCAGAAAGATCTCAATCATCGTCAGAGGCGATGGCTAGAATGCATAGCAAATTATGACCTGCAGCTCACTTATGTGCTCGGGAAAGCCAATTCAGTGGCGTATGCTTTGAGTCGTCAAGCTTCAGTTGCCACCTGTGCACCCATGTCAGCTTCTCTCGCGGCCCTGATCAATGACCTCGAGCGGATGTACATATCCTTCTCACCTGGAGGCCAAGGAGAAGTTTTTGGTCCATTATGGGTAGAACAGGTGAAGGATCTGCAACCATCTGATCCCGCACTCCAGCGCATTCGCCGACAGGTTGAACTTGGTACTCTTCCAGATTTCTCTATCTCTGACGATGTTCTACATTTCCGAGGTCACCTATGTATTCCCGATGTCCCTGAGTTGCTGGATAATATTTACAGAGAAGCTCACGAGTCCCGCACCTCTGGTCATCCTGGCAAAAACAAGATGTATCATGAACTGAAGCAGATCGTGTGGTGGCCTGGTATGAAGAACTTTATTTCACGCTTCATCTCTCGATGTCTGACGTGCCAGAAGGTGACAACTCAGCATCACCGTCCTAGTGGACTTTTGCAGATTCTGTCTATCCCTGAATAGAAGTGGGAAGATATCTATATGGACTTCATCACTAGTCTGCCCCGCACTCTGAGGGTACATGATGCGATTTGGGTCATAGTAGATCGCCTGATTAAAGTGGCTCACTTCATCCCGTATAAGGAGGGTCATTCCACTGAGAAGTTCAGGAAATGGAGGAAGCCACCAAGAAGACTCGTCTTCAGCTCAGTCATGCCATTGAGAGGCAGAGAAAGAATGCAAATCAGCGCCGCCGTCCGTTAGAGTTTGTTGTGGGCGATCAAGTGTTCCTGAAGGTTTCTCCTACTCCTGGGGTGATGGTTCGGTCGCCATCATAAGCTCAGCCTGAGGTTCATCGGACCGTACTCCATCTCAGAACGTGTTGGAGGATCTGCCTATCGTCTGGAGCTACATGCTTCTTTGGCCGGTGTCCATGACGTCTTTCATGTTAGCCAACTTCGGAAATATATCCACGATCCAAATTGTGTTCTTGAAGAAGTTCCAGTGATTCTTGAAGCCAATCTGTCTTATCCGATCGAGCCTTCGAAGATCGTCGAATTTCAAGAACGCAAGCTTCGCAAGAGAACCATTCTGATGGTGAAGATACTTTGGGTGCATGGCAATTCTGATTATTACACTTGGGAACTCGAGTCTGACATGTGGAGCAAGTACTCGAAACTTTTCTCTTGATCTTGTTACATCTCTAAGTCTGACTTCATTGTTATTTCAGTATCTTTCCGAGTTAGCTTTCATGTGTTAATCCGCAAACTTCTATTTGAAATATGTCATCTGAAACTTCGTTGTTTAGCCTCATTCAGGGAATTCTCAAAAACGTTTCGGGACGAAACTTCCTAAGTAGGGGAGAATGTAACAACTCCACTATAATAACAATAATAATAATAATTATTATTATTATAAACAAAGACTTAAAGAAAGACTTTAAAACAAACACAATACCTCCCCCCCCCCTTCTTTTAAAACAAAACATGAGCCAGCGGTATTTTCCCGCAACTCGCATCCCGCATTCCGCGGGAAAGCTCTTGATCCTGCTCTGTCGGCCCCGCCTCCGTCTCCCGAGCGCCCTGCAGCCCTCTCCTCCGCCTCTAGTGGCCGACAACACCCCCCTCCAGGCCTAGCGCCTCATCCTCTTGTTTCCCCGTCGTCTCCGGCGCTCCCCTTGGCCGGCTGCATCCAAGGGAATGGCTGACAACTTTCTCCCTTCCTCTTCTCCTTCTCCGGCCAGTGAGGGCAGGGACATCATTTCTTCTCCGGCAACCCTAGCTCCTCCTAGTTCTGGCCGGTGGTTTTCGTGAGGGACTTCTAAGGTTTCGCTCGAAACCTCTGTTCGTGAATTTCAGAGCCCCGATCTGGTCACCTTGGGTAAGGAATTCCACCAACCTCTTGTATTTTTATTTCCCTAAATTTTTCTTGCAAATTTTCGCTCTCCGACCTAGGGTTTCTGTCAAACCAACTTATGTCCATCATTTAACCCGCTAATCCTAGATTTGTTTGTGTTTTCTGGTGCATCTCCTCGGATCTAGGTGGTGGAATCGCTGCAAGACCTCTCCGAATTAGGGCTTTTAGCATCCAAATGCCGCCAAAATCCTCGATCCCTCGTGGTAGCCTCTTCCCCCCTCACTTTTGAGGGAGGTATATTCCTAAACCCCTCTCCCTTTGTGTGGAGCGATTATCAAACGCGAAACGTGTTAATTCAATTTTGAATGCATTTTTGATCTCGAACAGGTATAGCTAGAGCTTTTAACCTTGCTTGCGCCACTTAGCTGTCGCGAGCATTTTTCGACGTCACTTTAAGGCAAGTAGAGAACCCCCTCTCACTTGCAAAAGTTTAGATTTAATCTGGTTACATGTTCTTTTACAAATGCTTTTTCTACAAAATTCTGAACTCTCATAATGTTGACATAACATAACATGATAAGTAACCACTTAAGTACGAAACATAAAGACAAATCTGTAGTTGTAAGCAAATCCTTGAATTGTAGCGTCTAACTGGGCATCTGTCTGCTGGCATGGTCACGGCAAGCAGGATAACCTTTCCGATAAGACTTGCACATAGATCTTATCATGAGCCATGTGCGCCCGCTATAGCACCTACACACTTCATCGATCACAACTTACAACATTTTACAAAAAAAAAATTTAGGCTATACTCCGGGTAGGCTAATCTTTCAGAAATGTCTGTTTGACCTGGGTTTTTTTGGTATGTTTGGTAGCTTTGTACAAGATAGATTAGTACTCAAATATGTTTGTTTGTTTTTTGCTCACATTTTAATTAATTAAATTGCTCATGTTTAAATCTTAAGTTCTAAGACATTTTTCTTCTGTCTTGAATTTACCTTAGGGTTCGTGACTGCGCCGCCTGCTCCATGAGCTACCTCTCGTTCAGCTGCAGTTTTGCTTGAAGGTTTTTCCATTGTAGTTACTTGCATCAGGTTTTATGTATTTGAATCCTTTAATGTCTTTTCGTTTATCATGTACTAGTTATGGTAAGACATTTTTTTTTGTTTCATGAACAACTCCTAGGATATTTTTGATGTACTAGATCGCTTTATTTATGACATTTTCATTACTATTGTTATTGCATTTACTTCTAATTCAGCACTGTGTGTAGCATTAAATTTTTCAAGGAAATACATGTGCATTAATTCTCTCTGTTTTAAAACATAAGCGCTTTTGTACATTTATACTCAATAAATTGTTCAAACCAAATATCTATTTTTCTAAATTTATTTTCAGTATCATTGCATCCACCTTAACAGGCTTGGTTCCTTTCCGCCCATGCTTGTGGAATCACGGCCCGCCTGAAGCGCACGTTCACATTTGTCGAGACGGGTCGTGACAGAGAGCACTTGGAGGCGCTCGTCTTCATCCGTGCAAGACAAGGGTTTCATGGCTAAGAAGAGGAGTCATAAGGTAACGACAGTTCTCCTCTCGGTTTTAGGATGCGTGCTTGACATCTACTCTTTTCTTGCTTTCTTTAAAGCATTCTAGGCACCGGATCTCTCAAATGAGAGGGATTCAGGTTGCCATAGTTCAAGAAGAGCCATCGGGTCGATTGTGTCCGTCCCCAGCATGATATTGCACTAGAAATCCGCTCTGCTAGTGGATTAGGCATTGTGGGTGAAGTCGCAGTCGCAACCATTAGTCCGATTCGTTGATGATTCATAGTGAGGCTTAAGGATTTTGGTTAGAAATCCATTAGCGGCAAGATGCCATTTTTGATGATGCATAGCGAGGCTTAAGGATTTTGGTTAGAAAAGGTTAGCTCCGTTGTGACGGTAGATGGTTTCCATGGGGCACGGGAATGTTACAGTACGAACGGTGGATTTAGGCGGGAAAGGTTTGGGATTGTGATGTGCTAAGGCGTGATTTGTCTCTGCAGTCGGCTGGCTAGCCCGTGACGTTGCAAAGTCATGTGTGGAGAGTGTCCCGGCGAGACAAGTCCGCTTTTGTGGATCTAACGAGAACGCCGAGCTTTGGACAAGCCCGGATGATACCAGCTGGGTCCCCCTGGGTCTCCTTCGGTGGACTTGATCCCGATATTGGAGTCGGGCCTGGGTCGTCGCGAACGGGTGGGGTCTAGCAAGGGTTCTTATTATCGATTTGTTTATGTGGAGGAATCTTGACGTGAGAAGTCGGTTCTTGCAGGCAAGCCCGGGTTTAAGACCCACGAGCGGGTGGGGCCTAAGCAAGATGTCTATGTGGCTGCTTTTATGCCGTTTGGGGGGAATTAAAGTACCCTTGTGTTTGCGGCTTGAACGCCGATGGGGAAATTGGAAGTACCCGATGTGATGATGTGTTAGAAGCATACGCTTTAGGGTGCCTTGGGTGAAACCCAGGATTGCATTCATGCTGCATTGTACGCTCTTTTTATTATATGTTCAACATAGAAATGTGTTTGTTGTATGAGACATCCAAAGCTGTTTTATAGCTTTACATGTTATTGTATTTTGCATACGAAGTGCTGACCTGCAGGGTGATAGAGTGCCCCGGGTCCGCTAGAGATGGTCGGGAGGAGATGTGTTGGTTACACAGTTGAAGTCATCCTTTGCTGACTCACGTTACAACCAAATTTTTACAGGACAAGGATCACAAGCGGCAGCAAACTCGCCGGCCAAAAAGGCCTAAGCTTCATGAAGTATTACAAGATGCGTTATAGCTCTATTTTATGGAATGTGATGCTTTATGTTCTATGTTTTTGGCTTGCATGTTGAGGTAGTCTAGGAGTGTTTATGCACGTTGATATTGTTTAATGTTGTTTCAATCTTTTGGACAATTGGATATTGTAAGGCCTTAAGGTCATTTGGGATACTCCTGTAATAGTGGATAACTTCTAGTTTTGTTTTTATGTTTCTATTATTGTTGTCTGAGTTTTGAGTATGGGTAGTTTATATCATCTAATAATGCTTAAGCTGTGGCGTCTGTATGTTGTGGGGCCCCGGCCGGACTCATATTATACGGTCATTATAGGGGAGGTGTTTGAAAGTGAGATAGATCTAACTTAACTCTAGAGGGAGGGTGAATAGAGTATTTTAAAAACTGTAAGTTATTTTTATAGCAGATTAAAGTAGGTAATATATATATATATGTATGAGAGAAAGAAAATCACAGCACACAAAATAAAAATAAGTAAAGGCAATCCAGACGACACAAGAAATTTATAGTGGTTCCCCAATAAACCTGGGTACATCCACTCTTCTACCACCATAGTAGGAATCCACTACAGGTTTTTTCTCGGGTGCCCTGCCACCATATGTTTTTGCTCAGGTGCCTTGTCACCAGAAGATCTATTTTTCTAAGGGAGATCTAGCAACCCTTTGAGCTTCTGATCAGGTGCCCAAAACCAATCTCAAGTCTTTTGATCAGGTGACTTGTGAACCAAATGGTTAACTTTTGAAGGGAGTTATAATCATGTACACAGTGAAAGAAAGATGAAAATGGTGTTGTCTTCTTTGTCTCAAATCTCTGAGAAGACTACTGGAATGTTGATGATGTCAAAGCTCCCCCTGAGTAGTATGGATCTGATCGGGAGTGGAAGCTTTGCTTCAGGGTGTAGGCTTTCTTTGAAAACTTCTTCCTCCAGTAAATGTTTCTGAGTGATGTGAACTTTTTGGTCTCAGATTGAAGATCTGTTGCTGGAAGAAAATCTTAAAGCACATGATGAAGAACAAGATGTATCTGTCTCTTTTTTTCTTTAGAAAAAGTTCTGAGAATCACTTATTCATCATGAGAAGAATTCAAATATTTGAATTCATTAACACAGAAATGGCTGGAGAATTCCCGAGAAGGTAACTGCCTTGGAAATTGGTTAGAATGGAAATAAGAACTCTGTGATTAAATCCATATTTAATGCTGCCTCTAAATGACTATATTTGATTGAATATTTAGCATTAAATATCAGAGTTATAGCTACCTGTAATTAATCCATTAAATATTCTGCCTTCAGAATATCCTGAAATTGAGCCTGGAAATATTCTGCTTCTGCTTAAACTAACTTCCTAAGACACTGCCAGGAAATCGTCGAACTGAGCCTGCATTTCATTGACCAAAGCTCCAAGTTCGTCGAACTGAGATAGTCCTTCGTTGAGCTGAACTTCTAATATGAGATCATAGTTCGTCGATCTCAGCTTGAATTTCATCAAGCTTAACTCAGAGAAGGAAATCTGAGTTCATCGATCTGAGATCGACGATCGTCGAGCTAAATTCAGCTATCATCGAATGCTTTCTCTGCATTCGTTTTAACCGCTTTTCCTCTGAAGTCTTCTATCTCTAAAGTTTTCTGAAGGAGGGTACTGACAATCTAAGTATGTGTTGCTGACCTTGACTCTGAAAATAACCTATGACCCTAGACTAAACATGTTGGGTCATCTAAACAATCTTAATAGTGAACCTAGCCCAAATCATAAATAGGGTTCCAACAATCTTCCCCTATTTCAGTCAGTGTTGTGGATATCGACCGACATGTCCGACATGTCGGCCGACATGAAGGTTTGGGAGAAAAAACGACACAAAACCGGCACAATTTCATTTCGTGGCATTTTGAAAATAGCGGTCCGACAGGTCGATTAAAACCGACATGTCGGTACCAAATAACGCCCGATATCGGGCGTTATTTTACCTTTTTTATTTATTTAAAAAATTATTTTATTAATTCTTATTTCTTAATAATAAAATGACGCTGCTCATTTCACAAGACCCCGCTCATTTCACTTCATCCCTCTCTGCCCTAGCTCTCCCCGTCGCTCTGCCCTAGCTCTCCCCGTCGCTCCTGCCCTAGCTCTCCCGCGCGCGTCGGCGACACTATCTCTCTGGTTATTTCTTCTCCCTGCTCGCTGGTGCTCTCTGGTTCTCTGATTCTCTGGTGCTCTCTACCTCGTTGGTGCTCTCCCTCTCTCGCGCGCTGTCGGCACACTCTCTCTGGTTCTTTCTTCTCCGTGCTCGCTGGTGCTCTCTGGTTATCTGGTTATCTGGTGCTCTCTAGCTTGCTGGTGCTCTCCCTCTCTCGCACGCTGTCGGCACTTTATCTCTCTGGTTCTTTCTTCACCTTGATCGCTGGTGCTCTCTGGTTTTCTGGTTCTCTGGTGCTCTCTAGCTCACTGGTCCTTTCCTCTCCCTGCTCGCTGGTGCTCTCTCGGCTGGTTCATTCTTCTCCCTACCTCCCCCTCTCATTATATCGCTCTGCATTTCATTTTTTTAGTGCTATAATATTGCACCAAACATATTATCTAATATTAACTTTTTAATAAGAATGAATACGTTCTAATGGGAAAGGGACAGGAAGAATGTTCTTAATAATTGAATAGGTCTTCCGCATGGATCCTAATAATGATTATTTCAACTAACTGTGAACAGAACTTATTGGTACTGAGATGAATCCTTTTTACTGATACATCTTGTCCTGATTTATTTGTAGAGGCTACTTTTGAGGTTTTGCCAAGGCTATTACAAATTAAAAATGCAAGTGACTATTATGTATATATTATTTTATTTACTAAAACTTTAAAATGTATTCATTCTCATTAAAAAGTTAATATTAGATAATATGTTTAGTGTAAAATTATAGCAGTTTAATCTTTAATGTTTTACTCGTTGGTGCTCTCTGGGCTAAAAAAAGAAACAGAGACATGTTGTCAGACATGTCGGTCCGCTATTTTATTTGTGGTTGCCTTTCTGGTTGTAGCATAGTGGCTGCGCTGTTGCTTTATTTGTCTTATTAGTTTCTTCTTTATTTTTATTTGACACGTTTATTAATCAACAAATGATTTGAAATACCCCTATTAATAGTTATTTATCCAACTTCATTTTGCAATCAATGATGCATGTATATCTAATCACATTTGTAGTTGTCATGCTGCTTTGTAGCTTTTAATAAATAAAATGTGAGATGCTTTGAAAATTTGAATGATACTTGAATGCTTTTTTCATTTTGTTGGATACTTTGAAAGTTTGAATGATAGTTATAACTTTGTATACTCGACATTGATCATGATGAAAGGAGACCTCAAAGATTAGCTACAAGCAAAGAAGTGACAATTAGTTATCAAAGAAGGGGAAAGAGAAAAATATCTGAAGTGGACGAGGGAGATCTAGAGGGTTCATCGGATGAAGATCATATTCTATCTACTATGCCGACTATAGATGAGTTTTCAGGTGATGAAGAATGAGGTATGTTTGAAATTTGATTTTTGAAATTTTAATCTTAAAATCACTAGTTTTGCACATTTTCATCTTTAAAGTGTTGTATGTTAAATGCTACATATAGATTTTAATATTTAAAAGTTCAATAGGTTGTAAAATAGGTAGTACTTGATATGTATAAAAATTAAAAAATAACATTTAATTACATATATAATTAATTAAATATTAAAATTTGATATATGAAATATCCCCGATATATCCCCCGATATATAAAAAACCGACATGAAAACCCAAACTGACGTGTCCCCGACATCCGACATCTGCAATATTGATTTCAGTGAGGTCACTATAAAAAATAAAGAAAATCACAAAGCATGAAAAATATCTGACAGAATTATAGAACTTCAGCATATATAAAAAATTGTGCCTTGTGAATATATATACAGCAATAATAGAGTTCAAAATGCATAAGCAGAAAATTATAAATCTTTCTTTGGAGCATCTGAAGAAGGGTCTGAAGCAGGTTTTGTGAAGACCATTATTCTTCTGGGCTCCTCTGCTTCTCTTTGAGTCATTTTCATATCTTCAGCACCAAGAATCTTCAATGATGTAGCTCTAGACACTACTGCCTCTGGATGGAAATTCATATATTCATCAGCATTAAAAAGATTTTTTACCAGATACTTATCCAATTCCTTCTTTCTATAAGATGACATTGTTGAAAATTGAGAAGAATATTTCCCTTCAACTTTGGCTTTATTAATCTGAGAGAGAGCTATCAGCTCATTAAACCTGGCCATTCTGTAGTTAGGATCCAACTCTGGATCATTGGTTGGAGGAGGAGGTCTCTCTGGACTTGATTTTTCTTGCGGATTACTTTGAGATGTCTGGTTGCTGCATTGATTATTATGTTATTATTATTGTCTTATTTGATGGCTGCTGGACTGAGATTCTAACCTTGAAGGTCTGTCTTTGCTACTTTGCGTAGGTCTTGATTGATGTGAATGAGAAGTAGACCTATGAGCTTGTGAAACACTTCCTACTGATCCTGCTGCAGGAGGAGGAGGTCCTCTCCATGACCTTTGAGGAGGAGAACCATATTTTTTCTTCTTTTTCCTATTCTTTTGTTCATTTTTAGAAAATCTCATCCAGTAAGTAGTATCTGAAGTGAGAGTAATTCCATGCAAAATGTAATAAGGAATATCATCATTTGATGAAGGTTTAGGAGCAGCTTTTACTGGAGCCTTCTTCTTGGCTTTTCTTTTCTTTGAACAAAAATCTTCTGAATCATCTGAATCAACATCATCATCATCAGATTCATATTCTGGATGATCATATAAATCATCTAATTATTTAATTAAATGAGCCTGATTCTTAGCTTGAACTTCTGGCTCTTTAAGTACAATATCTGTAATAACTTGATCGTGAACACTGTCAATCTCTGGTTCCATATCTTGAAACATGATTTCATCCAGATTTGGCATAGGAGTTTCATCTCAAGCATAAGTGGTAGGGGAAGAAACTGGCTCTATGACATTTATCATATTTCTCAATTGTTATAGTCTCAGAGACTGAAGAGATATTAGTAGGAGTAGTACTGAAACTTCGATCTAATCTCTTCTAAAATAGAAAAATCGACTGGAGCAGTATAACAAACTATAGCTTTAGAATAATTATCAAAAACTGGTAAATTGCTGCAATAAACTATATCAAAAGAATGTAGTAATGAAAGAATATTAACTGTGGGATTAATGATAAAATCACCAACAATGATGATTTCTGTTGTTGCCTCTTCTGCTGTACAAACCATTTCAGTATCATCAAAAATTTCAACTATTGCTGGAATTGCAACTGCTGGAGTTGCTGCTGCTGCTGCTGGAGCTTCTTCATAGGACATCTCCCCCTACCTAGATTAAGAGAGACCTGAACCCAGGCCCCCAAAAGAAGGGACAGTGGAGGAGGAAGCTAGCTGAGCAGAAATAATGGAAATAGATGCAGTAAGAGGGGCAATAGCCTCAGCTATGAGTTTCTTCAATATGGGGGTAATGAATTCAAGAATGTTAGCAAAAATAGAATAAAAATCAGCATACATATAATTATTAGGATTAGCAGAGGTGGAAGGTTGATTAGCAGTAGAAGAGGATGACATGGAGCAGGTTGGACAGATGGTAAATGCTTGTGGAATTGAAGATGTTGGAATGTCAGAAGGAGTGACATCAGGAATAGTGGCTTCCTGAACATAGGAATGAGGTGAGGATATATGAATTGGAGATGAATGAGGTGGAGATGATAGTAGATCAAAATTTGGAGATGACAGTGGTGGATCTATATGAAGAGAAGTGGATGGTATGTCATCAAGATGTGATGGTAGAGGTGATTGAGGAGGTGGAGGTGGTGTATCCTCAAAAATATGGATTGGTGAGTGTGGAGGAGATGGTGGTTGAGATGGTGAGGCAGGAGGGATGGAAGTAGAAGGTGTGTCTACAATTAATCTATTAAATATTCTGCCTTTAGAATATCCTGAAATTGAGCCTGAAAATATTTTGCTTCTGCTTAAACTAACTGCCTAAGACACTGGCTGGAAATCATCGAACTGAGCCTACATTTCATCTACCTAAGCTCCAAGTTCGTCAAACTGAGATAGACCTTCGTCGAGCTAAACTTCTGATATGAGATCACAGTTCGTCGATCTTAGCTAGACTTTTGTCGAGCTCAACTGAGAGAAGGAACTCTGTGTTCGTCGATCTGAGATCGATGATCGTCGAGCTGAGTTCAGCTATCGTCGAATGACTTTTCTGCATTCTTTTTAACTGCTTTTCCTCTGAAGTATTTTGTCTTTAAATTCTTCTGAAGGAGGGTACTAACAATCTAAGTATGTGTTGTTGACCTTGACCCTGGAAATAACCTATGAGCCTAGACTATACATGTTGGGTCATATAAACAATCCTAATAGTGAACCTAGCCCAAATCATAAGTACGGTTCCAATAGTGTTACACGCTCCCCGACGACTCCTCGAC
Organism: Platanthera guangdongensis; assembly: GCA_039583875.1. Taxonomy (NCBI): domain Eukaryota; kingdom Viridiplantae; phylum Streptophyta; class Magnoliopsida; order Asparagales; family Orchidaceae; genus Platanthera; species Platanthera guangdongensis. Next base: position 85,543,116 of record CM077162.1, read on the forward strand.
AGTGGGCGGAGAAAAGGACAAGGTACAATATACATATACACAATAGTACACGCAGGTGGTATAGATTTAATCAATAACAGTGAATATCAGAGTAAGTACAACAAATGAATAAACAATTTACTCTAGCAGTTCTACCATCAAAAGCAGTATATAGTATGAAACTACAACAGAAAGTAACTTAACTTATATGAATGCCCATACAGACATATAAGTTAAGGATTGGCTCAACAGTAAAGTAACTCATTGTATAAGAGTGCTCATACAAACTTATATGATACGGATCTTATGTATGTAATGTAATGTGATGATATGAATTCAATGCAATGACCCACCCATGCTCATGCACATGCAACTGCTATGTCGACACAGACTTGTAGTTCCAACTTTCTGAGCAGGTAGCTAACCTCTTAGGCGCCAACCATCGTGGCCAGACGATGACAGTGAAATGGGCTTTCCACTACTAGGAGGGCATCTACACTACCAAGCCTAGGCCCCCGTACACTTCAACTCTAAGATCACACAAAAAAGCTTACATGCATACAATGACTTAGAGGGGTCTCGGGTAGATGTGCACCAAGAACGTATCCCTACGTTGGCCTATAGTTGTGGCACGGAAGGAGCCTAAGGGAACTTATCACCATAGGACCAAAGCCCAACCATCTACTAGCGTAGAAGGATCCTCGGGAAGTGAACACTGAGGACCAAAGCTCCACTGTGCAATTCTATCTGTTAGCTCCCATCTGTGTGACGACTGGCGAGCCCGTAGACCTGACACACTATCATTAACCCAGGATTACGACACCGCGTGTCAACTCACACCGCATGCAATTTCACATCATCGTGGCATGTAAGGAGCCTATGGTAGCATATCACCAAAGGATCAAGCCCAACCGTCCACTTGGCACGGAAGTAGCCTCGGGAGATAAACATCGAGGACCAAGCCTAACCGCCCAAAGTCTCTTTTCATCATTACCAAACCAGTGCGGTCAAACACCCGCACTTACACCCTTTCACATTCTCGTGCTCTAAGGCACTTAAGGGTACATCATCAACACAGGTGGCAAGCCACCTCATACGACACACAATCCACACTGCTACCCGTAAGGAAACACAACTCTAAGCAGTGGACCACTTTACACCTTCCCATATTAACGCTTTTCATGGCCATGCATCAACCTCTTCCGATTTCTTTTAAAGATCGAGCATCCATCTACCGTTATGCTTCCATAGCAGTAATATCATTAGCATAACATAGTTCACCCCTTTCATTAACATGACTACACAGTTTACTCGTTCGATTACCAAGAGTTACACCTTCTTCCAAACCTATTCCATTGTACAAATTATAACCATGTCCAATTATGTTTCTCAACCATTTGTTTATCACATTCTCATAGGGCTAATTTTACTCAAAACCCCAACAACTATTCTTACCATTTCTTTACTCAATCCAAGCCCAATACTTTACTAACCCGAGAGTATTAAATACAAGGACTTGACTGTATAGCCACTTTGACCGGCCTTTGCCGAGTCTACAGGACTCGTATGGATTCATGTAACCATCCAGTGGAAAGGTATTTCCAAGGACTACAACTTTTGTATTCGGTCCATCACCGAGATCAGACTGTAACATGCTTGAAATCAGCCTCAAACTCTACTGCATTCAGAAAATAGTTTTCTGCATGTTTACAGCCAGCAAGTTCGATCGGACTTTCCCGAGGCGACAGACCTCGCATGAAAACGTGTAACCATTTGTTGGAAAGGGATTTCCAAGGGCTATGACTCTCGTGTTTAGCTGAAAACCCAGATTTGGCTGCATCATGTCCGAAAACTGCAACGAAGTTCGTTGCGCGTAGAAAATGGATTTTTGCGCACATCTTAAAGCGAAACGAACGACATCGCTTCATCTTCCTCCTCCAACCGATAATCCCAAACCATATCCAAACCTCCTCCTCCCTTATTCACCCTCAAAGGCCAACTCTCTTCATGAAACCAAGTCCTCAACTTCACTTAGAAGGAAGGAGTGGTCGAAAGACATCATATCTCTAGGACACAAGTCCTAGCATGGCCTCCTCCAAGGAAACTTCTTCTCATGAATCAAGACTCCTTTGAGTCGATATCTCTCCTAGGAATAACTAGAGATCTAGAACCAAGGGTGAGGGTAGGAAGCGCACCTCATTTCCGGCCATAGATCTTGTTATCCTCCTTGGCAGCATGACATACGGTGTCGGCCTCGGCTCTTTCTCTCCTCCTCCAAGAAAAGTCCGCTCGTTCCTCGTTCTTCGAAGAGGAGTTCTGCAACTTTCGTTCTCACAGGAAAGATCGGAGAAGGAAGAAGACGACTTGGCCTTTAGACATCTGCTTATAAAGGGAGCAATAGGGTTTCCTGAAAATCAAGCTACCGCCGTGCGGTACCTTCGAAAACCATCTTGCGCCGCAAGCCATCGTCCAAACTATCCACTCAGGTGCCGCCACCTATTCTGCTACCACCGGGCGGTATCCTCCGACCGACGCGTGATATCGTCCTGAGTGCCTCGTCAATATAATTCACTGGGTTATCGCCCGCGGTAACTCTAACGCCAGGCGTTAAGTCCCAAAGCCATATGCCAATTAAATTACATGGCTACCGCCGCGCGGTAAGACCTATCTCCTAGCGATAGATCGGTTTCTCGAGAAATACTTCCTGACACTCATCGAGAGGCTAGCGCGGCGCGGTAACCACTATTGCCTGGTGATAGATCGGTTTCTCGAGAAGTTCTCCCCGACATTCGTCGAGAGGCTAGTGTGGCGCAGTAATAACTACCACCGTGCGATAGTGTCTAGACACTCAATTTCTGATTCGGCACTTTCCCTGGCTCCGGTGCAGTCTTTATTAGCAGCACAGCTGAGCCCAAGTCTACTCTCCTAATCCGAAAATGCGCACGAGGGGTCTAGCACGAATTGGGATGTTACACACCATAACATCCATAGCCCTTTAGGAGGTTCATTGGGTCACAAAGGACCCATTGAGGTCAACCATAGTGTTCAAGTTGACCAAAGTGAACCCTAACCCTAAATTGGTCAAATTTACCTATCTAGGCCAATGACCTCCAACTTGCCAATATGACCGCACCTAAACCTCCCTAACCCTTTAAGAGGTCCATTGGGTCACTAAGGACCCATTTGGGTCAACCCATGTGGTCAAGTTGACCAAAGACAACTGTAGCCCTAAAGTGGTCAAAGTTCCCTAATAAGGGTCAAGTGGCCTACAAGGTGTCAAACCTACCCTACTCAACCCTTCCTAGACCTTAGGGGAGGCCAATGGGTCACCAAGGACCCATTGGGGTCAACCCAAAAGGTCAAAATGACCAAAGTCAACACCACCTCAATTTAATGTCAAAATGGCCTATTTTGACCTAACCAAGCCCAAGCCACTTGGGCTAAACCCAATTTGAGTGGCCCATTAACTTTAGGTGGCTGATATTTATATGGAATGTCACTTAAATTTCGGAGGGGGTGACTAGGAGAGAGAAAATGAGAGTTTTCCCCTTAATGGAGGAGAGAGAGGAAAAGAGAGAGAGGAGTTATGGAGGAGACCATGAGCCACCCCATTCACCTCCCTAAGCCTCCATTCATTCCTCTTGACCATTGGGAAGAGATTCCCATCAATTTCTCATCAGCCACCATCAATGGAGGAGCACAACCACCATGGCCAACCACCCCTTCACCTCCCCTCCCATGGAAAAATATAAATCCCCCTATACAGCCCCTCATTCCCACTTTTGACCATCTCATCACCTTCAAAACGTCCTTGACAGTCAAAATAATGTATTGGATCAAAGGTTTTGGTGGAGGATCAAGGAATCGGGCAAGCTCGTCGGAGAGGAAAAACGTTGTGGCCAACCGCAGCCACCACCGTCGTCGGACTCCAACCAAGGTCCACTTCTCCTCCTCTCCCCTTGTGCTAGTATCCTAGATCAAATTTGGCTGAGAAATCGGGCTCAAACAAGCTGGTTCAAGTGAGTAAAATGGAGATTTTCTGAAATTTCATGGTGGTGGGTTCGCCGGAAACCACCACCTCCGGCGGCCAAACTACCGTCGGGCGATATCCATCACCTCGACGGAGGTGGTGGTGGCGGTGGTCGGCCAGGAGGTGGACGGGTGGATAGAGTTTAGCATGAGAAGAAGCTCGAGACGGGTGTTCTGTTCGGTTTCGGGTTAGAAGAAGATGAACAATGTTTCTCATATTATTATTATAATTATATTATAATATAATGATTAAATTACCCCTTTAACATGCATCTTTTTGATGCTGTCAAATAAGGCCCTTATATGCCTTTTCTGGAAAAGTAGTCAACATGAAAATTGTAGGTCTTGAAGTCTACTTTATTTTAAAATTGATTTCAACTCATTTGAATTAATGGTTTGACCACATCACTCCAAATGGTGCAGTCTATACATAGGGCTAGTCAGAGACAAAATTGAGGGTCCCCACTAAAGCACTTGTCCAAATGACTTGAAATTTGGACTGGGGGTCACTTTTATCTATACATCTGACATATCCATAAATGGAATTTTTTGGAAAACATTGTTCTATAGTTTTTGTAAACATTTAATAAACAATGTATGATTCAATTAGAGGGTCTAATGATGTCATAATTCCCAAAACGTTTGCTGGATGATTCTTATGGTAATGATATGACCCTGGTAAAAATCTCATCCCAATTGGGGTTGATTTGATTAGGTTTTGGTGTAACCAAAGATTGGTCTCATAAGGAAAAATTAGGTCAAAAGTGCACTAGGTGGAGTGAGTGACCATTTCTCATCCAAATGAGGTGAAATTTTGGCCACTGACTTGTAGTCACATATAACCCTCTCACAAGTGGTTTTGGGTGGTTTTGGGTGGAGATACCCAAAGTCTCTAGTATAAGCCCTTAGGTTGAGATTTAGAGCCTATTGAAGGACATGAGACCATATTTCCTTGGATTGTCTTGGAACTTAGTTGATGAGTTCTTACAGTGAAAGTAAGCTCTGGTAAATTGTTTTAGGATTTTTAGGAACTTATATTCTCTTTGAATTAATTAAGGATTAATTATGGTACTTTATTTCAAGATGAGATTTCTTGTTTATATAATCTTGGATGTTCATGAAACTTTGGCAGTGAGCTTATATTGATATTATTGTTCTCTGTTAATTTTGTTATGAATTTTGGATTGATATATTTGGTACTATATTCACAACCCCAATGTTTCCCCTAATTGTAAGAAAATTAATTATGAATTTGTTACTCACTGGAAAATTATGAAACTTGGTCAGAGGATATCTTAGGGCATTATAATCTTCTGTGAATTTTTATAAAATTATTGGAAGACATTTCATGTAGGATCATTCACATAGTGCCCTAGATTGGACATCTTTAAATAAATTATTTATGGGATTTAATGGTGTTAGAAAATTATTATTTTTTGTTGGTAGACTTTTCTTGTCACTTTTAATATCTGGTAATTTTGTCATAATTTTTGGATGATTAATTCTAATATTTCCTGCTTTACCCTATGCTTGTGGATGATTAATCAATAATTGATTTGGAGGTCAAAACAATTTTGAAAAATAGTGAATTTTAGCATTTACTGTTATTTTGATGATATACAGTTGTCATAATTTTGTTAATACCATATCATGTAAGAAAATTGTACTTGTTGTTCAAAAGCACAGTTGGCCTGATTTTGCAGAAAATTAAATAAAAGCCAAATAAGTTAGGAAAAATATTATCTTTTGGATTTAATCTTAAAATAACAAGATTGACCCCTAGTAATAATCTTAGGTCATTCGGACGAATATTTGGTGGGGTCACCTTTCATGTGAAACATGTAGCTCATTAGGTCTGCACATAGTAAAACAGTAGAAATAAGGCAACAAGTAGACCTGGGTATGGGTATGGGGGAATGGTAGAGTACCCAAACTATTGGGAAAGTAATAAGACACCAATAGTGGCGGGTTGTGAGAGCCTGGTGGGTAAAGGGCAAGGTTGTGCTCGGGATCGACGATGGATCGTCTTTCCCCCGAGGAAGAGGCTAAATACACTTAGGATAGTTCAAGTGTAATGCTAAGAGTCAGGACATGGGTAGATACCAACAATAATAAATATATTGTGAAAGTGAGCTTTGGGCTTCAGCCCATCGTATTTCCTAGTTCCCTCGAGAGCTATTCACAGGGAATGTCCTGGGCAGTACAAGGTTAACCTTAAACTGTAAGACAAAAATGAATACAAGAGTAATTAGCAATATACTAGGGCTTCACTTTCACTCATCCCGGTGACTCGGGAGGTTAGTTTGGTTTAGATATCCGAGCGGTGGGCTCGGTGGTTGTGGAAATTGGCAAGTTAGCCTGGCGTGCCGAAGGCTCGGAAGGTAGTTGTAACGGACAGGTTAGTCCGGGGAGGAGACAGATTGTAGGTTTGTTTTTATCATAATTTCATGTGCATAAAGGTGGTGGGTCTTCGGTATTAGACGGTCGTTTGCACCGACATCGATACGTTGACTCTGGGGGTGTGGTTTACACTTAGCCAAGGAAAAGACTAGCGGTGGGTCTGCATAGTGCGCAGAGACCCTGGTGTGTCCTTCAGGGGCGTACATAAGGGATAGGCCTGGTTGTGCGGAAACCAGCCTAGGAGTGGGGTGGCCCGACCCACTGTCTCTGTTGGCCACGACGGAGGCTCCTGGGAGTGAAGCTAGCTTCCAAAATAGGGGAACTAAAGGTCTGTGCGCATAGAGTCGTGTGTGTGTTGCACTTGCATGAATCATGGCATAACATATCACTACACTCATACCTGTATTAAACCTGACACCCCATCATATAAAATTGTATGAGACTTTTTATACAATTGGAGCCTTGTAAAAGACCCCTTAAATTATAAGTTTGTATTGGTATTCTTATAAGTTAAGGTTACATATTTCATAGCTTACTTTGCTTGTACTTTTGTTACTTATTTCTTAGTTTACTTTTCATACACATACTGCTCTACTCTAGTTGTTTACATTACTGCTTCCTTATTATAAAACTGTTAACTTGCTTTTCCTTTTATAGTTCTTTGTACATACACCTGCTAGGGTAGTTGTCACCTGCTTGTTCTACCCTACTTTGTTTTCCTCTGCTTTCATCATCCCTGCACGGTGCCTAGGAGTCGCGGGGGTGAGGCGAGGACGATAGTGGCTTAGTATTTTGACTAACGGTCAGTGGACCACATCATTTTAGGGGACCAAACAGCAGGAGCATTAACACCGGCAGGACAAGTTGTCAGGACACGAGAAGCAGTTGTTGCGCACTACCACTACTACATGGCGGCAGGTCGTGGACGGTTTTCAGTTGCTTCTGCTAGATGTGTGAGTTGTGAGAGAGAGATTATTTGTATTAGACATGTACCGGGCTTAAGCCCATTCTTTTCTACTCGCTTTCATATTTTGTACTCATTATGGACTACTAACACTTTCATATATATATATATATATATATATATATATATGTGTGTGTGTGTGTGTGTGTGTATGTGATCTTGTGCACTTGGACTTATATTTATTCATTTGTACTTCTACTTTCTTCTATGATCATCAATGCCGGCAGGATTGGCGTTTTGTAGTAACGACCACCCCGAGTGTTGGTGTCACCGCAAAACGGTGATTCTGGGTATAAGACCCGGTAGCGTAGCAAAAAAAGAGGGTCTTACACAAAAGACTTAGGTTTGGTTTTTGGGTAACTGATCAAAAGCCCAAAGGGTTTCTAGATCTCCCTTAGAAAATAGATCTGCTGGTGACAGGGCACCGGATCGAAAACTTGTAGTGGATTCCTACCGGGGTGGTAGAAGAGTAGACGTACTCAGATTTATTGGGGAACTACTATAAAATCTTTGTGTCGTCTGTGATTGATACTTTCTATTTTGTGTGTTGTGATTATTATCTATATATATCACTATTTTTACAACTGCTATAAAAATAAACTAAAATTTTTAAAATACTTTATTCACCTCCCTTTAGAGTAAAGTTAGATCTACCCCCTTCACGTTCATAGGCTTAGAGTCATACTGCCTCCTATGGAGTGCTTCTTCTCTTCCTTATAGTAGTCCTCCTTGTGATGAGAGGAGGAGAAAGGTCTGCTCCTCCACTTCTTCTTCCTCATCAATTTCTAAAGCTGCCTGGAGAAGACAGCAAAGTCTTCATCTAACAAGCTGCTGTCAGAAGAACTTGGCCCTGTGTTGTCTGAGTCAGCAGGCCTCCTTGGAGGAGAGGCAATCCTCTCTTTGCTCCTCTTTGAGCTCTCAGCCTTGAAGGCCGTAACCTTCTCCTTGATCAGGGATCTACTACTTGTCTCCTCCTCTTTCCTGGCAGTCACCCGCATTTCATAAGACAGCAGCTTCTCAAACAGTATATGGGGAGGAGTATTAGCTAGCTTGGCCACCTTTCTGATGACACATATCTTGGTGTCCCAGTCTCTAGTGTGAGACCTCAGGAACTTTTCATTAAGCTCATAATGATTGAAGACCCTCTCATAGGTCCTCATCTCATTTACAATCCTGAAAAATCTTTCATAGCAAGAAATTATGTTCTATTTTTAGGACTGCCTGAAAGCCTCATACTCTTGGTTGAGAATGGACTTCATGTCATCTTTTACCTCTTCAGTTCCCTCCATATAGACCACCAAAGTGTCCCACATCTCCTTGGAGGTCTGGAAGTGAACCAGATTCTGAAAGGTTGAATCATCTATGACACTAACAATAATGTTATGTGCCCTCTTGTCTAATGTAGCCAATATTCCCTCATCCTTGATCATTTCAGAATATGTCTTTGGTGTCTGGACTGTTGCATCTAGAACTGATACCTTTATAGGGATAAAAGGTCCCTCTTTGATAGTGATAAAGATCCTTGGTTCAGATGCCTCTATAAACTGCCTGACCCTCTCCTTGTAGATTCTAAAACTTTTCTTTTTGCATATAGGAAGTTTCATGAAACCCAGCTCCTTATGATTCTCTCTTGAACCCATAAGTATACTTCTTTCAGCTACCCTTTGAGATCTGCTCTGACTGTTAGGTTCTTGAGCAACCTCCCTCCGATACCACTTGAAAGTCTTTGATTTTAAGGTAGCTAAACACCTAGAGGGGGTGAATAGGTTTTCTGGTCTTTTAATATTTTCTTTAACTTAGTGTGTTGTGAGTTAGCTAGGTTAGCTTGCTTTCAAGACAATCCACAAAAGCACACATAATATTTATAGTGGTTCCCCAGATTATGGGTACGTCCACTATCCCTCACCTTTCTAACAGCTTGTTAGACAAGGCCCCTTCTCCAAAACTCAGCTCCTTAGAGCTTACAACACAGATCCTTCAAGATCTCTCAGTCTCCTCCAAGAGTTAGAACTCAGGTACAAGGCCCTACCTCAGAGCAAACTGCTCCTACAGCTCAGTGATCAAAAGACCACTTACCTCAGACTTGAACACAAGTCCTACAGCTCGGGCTATGGAGGTTATCCCTACAACTCAGAGAGTATCATGATCCTACCTTAGGCACAAAGGCCCTACGCCAGGCATACATGCCCTACACTCAGATCCACACATGGATCCTACCTAAGATGAATAACTGATCCTACACTCAGCCTTTATAACACATGCTTACATTCAGATCCAAAAGGATCCTATAACTCAGATCCAAGAATGGATCCTATAAAAAGAAAGGAGTTTATTGTTGTTGATTTGTCACCAAAGAAAATTTCTCTGTGCCTGCCTTCCTGGACTGAGTTATCTCAGCCCTAACTTTATTCACAGCAACAAAAATAAGATCTTCGGTAAGCAGCTTCCTATGCTGGAAGAAACTCAGAAACTAAGTTCCTGAACTTGCTGAAGAAGACTCTTCAATCAGCTAACATGGAATGCAGAAACCAGATGGCTCTGCTCCTTTATTATCAGAATCTTATTTGAACTTGCAGTATCACAAGAAATGAGTTACAGCTAACTTGCTGGACCTTTTGGAATAGCTTGCTGTACTTTTAGGTTTCAAGATAGGCAATAATGGCGAGGAAGATGAAGTTCAGCAGCAACTGTTCGAAATTAGAAAACCCTAAAAGTTGTTTTCCATCCGTCGAACATGTCCCCTTTTATCTTCCGCCGATTAACGACTATTTGACCAGTGGGGACCACCTGTAGTTGTTGGCTACAACTTTGCTTTTACAGGAGTTGACGTACAATAGGCTCCTGACGTCTTTTGTCGTGTTCTGTAGCTTTCCCGCAATGAATTTGAACTCAGTTAACTTTTGTTGACTTTTGCTGACATCAGCATCCGTGGACTTAGCCAAATTCGCAGATTCAATCCATGCGTTGAGTGCATTGAGTGAATTGGCTTCACTCAATGAATTTGGACTTAGCCAAATTCGTTGCATCATCAGGCGTTTAGTGCGTTGAGTGAACTGGCTTCACTCAATGCCTATGGACTTGGCCAATATCATCTTCACTGTCATGCGTTGAGTGCGTTGAGTGAATAGTCTTCACTCAACACTTTTGTCCTTAGACAAACTTTCTGCTGATTTGGCGTTGAGTGCGGTGAGTGAGCTTTCATCACTCAATGCCTTCTTTGACTTTTACAGTCTATCTTCTTAGGCGTCAAGTGAACCTTCATCACTCGACGCATTTGGAATTGGCCAATCTTTCTGCCTTTGCTAGGCTTTGAGTGCGTTGAGTGAGCTGTCCTCACTCAACGCATCTAGACTTAGATAGATTTTTATGTCTGTCTTCTTAATCTTTGACTGGCCTCTTCTCTGTCGACGCTTTCCTCTTTGGCGTTGAGTGAGCTGTCCCCACTCAACGATTCTGGACTTAGTCAGAATTCTTGACAGAATCTTCAAATGCTTGATTTTTTTCAATGCTTCTTTCCAGGTGTTGAGTGATCTGTCCTCACTCAACGATTCTGGACTTAGTCAATTTTTCGACTTCCCAATGCTAAGGCTTTGACAGACTCAGCTATACTCGATGCCTCTTGTTATATGGCGTTGAGTGAATTGCCTTCACTCAATGTCTGTGGACTTAGCCGCAGAATTGCTTTGCAAACTGCTGAGCTTTAATTGTCCACACCTTACTCAGCGCTTTTTGGCATCTAGGCGTTGAGTGAACTGACTTCACTCAACGCCTGTGAACTTAGGCGATTTTCAGCCTTTCCAGCATCCTTCTTTGACATTTGGCATTGAGTAAACTGGCTTCACTCAACGCCTATGGACGTAGATAGATTTTTGTCTCTCCACTACTCTACCTTGTGACCACCTGTCATAACCACTTGGAATAGCTGTCCAATCAATGTGACAAGTACCAACATGCATGAATGAACTTGAACATACATCAAATACAACTATATGTATATCATTAACTTGTTTGACTTCTACAAATCTGGGACATTGTGAGCAATGGACCTCAATAAGGGCATTATAGAGGAGGAATGAATCTGAGCCCGGACACTACGGAGGTGAGGAAGAACTTGGGCCATCATCATCGCAATTCTAATAGCTTCCTTTTGCGCCTGTTGTGTAGCAAGATCCATGGAGGGAGGCTGATGTTTTATCTAGGCCTCCACCAGATTTTTGGCCTTGACAATGAAAGAGGTCAAATCACTTGTTGTCCTAGGATCCAGAGTTTGAAGTGTCGAGATGATATCAAATAGATGTAGCAAGCTATCTTTACCAGAGTAGAAAGAGTGAAGCTCCTCCCACATCGCCTTAGTAGTCTCATGATACATGGTCATGCGATATGGCTCGGTATCCATGGAATTGTGGATCCATGATTGGACTCGACCGTCATCATGAATCCACTCATTACTCGGAACAGTAGGAGCATCCCGAGTAATATGATGAAGGAGACCCTTGGTCTGGAGAATGCGTTGAATAGAATGCACCCATTCCACAAAATTTTGTTTGCTGATGAGGGAGATAGTGTTGATTTGAAGTTCATCACGAACTTCAGGAGAAAGAACAACGACACGAGCGAGAAGAGAAGAGGAAATCGTTGAATCCATGGCTGCAAGAGAGAAGGTGGTCGGGCTAATAGACTCAGGTAGACTGGCGGAGAGCAGCAAAGGAAAGAGGTCGCATGAGGTAGACGACCAGAGAATTTGCAGCGAATAGGAAATACAGGTCGGCAGTGGCTAGTGGAGAGGCTGGAAAAGGCTTAAGCAGGAGTCTGGTGGACAGTAAAGTTAGGCTGGTAGCGACTAGAGAAGTGGTCGACATTGGATTAAGCAAGATACAAAGAGGGCAAAGGTCCGCGGCGAATAGAAAAAAAACTTACGGCGAACAGGAGACCGTGAACAATAGCAGAGAGAATCAGTTTGCAGCGATTAGAGAGATGCGGGAAGAACGACAAGTTGTGGAGAAGCTCGCAGCGGGGAGAGAGGAGACTGTGGCGGGCTGAAGCAGCGACCAAAAAATAGAGGCCAAGAGGTAGTTTTGGAGTAGAAGAAGGCAGTCACAGTAACCGCGTGGATAGCAAGGTCAGTTCGCTCACACAGTAGTGCAAAAAGAGAGGAGAAGATTGACAGTTAAGCAAAGAAGTAGCGGTCTGAGGAGAGAAGATAGCGGTGGGCAGAGAAGTCCGCTGGAAGCACTTGGAGGATAGAAGAGTTTGCACGACAACCACAGTGGTTATATATAGAAGATGGCAACAAGAGGAGCCTGCCGATTTTGGCAAAAACGTTTCGGGCAAAAGAAGGGGAAGACCGCGCGAGTAGGAAAGAAAACGACGAGATGGGCAGACCACGGCGGGGAAGGTGGACCGGGAAGATCGCAGCGGGTAAGGCAGGTCGCGCTAGTAGTTGCGGTGGGACCCAGTCACCAAAGCTATAAAAGAAGGAGGAAAGTCAACTGAGACGGAGGGAAGCAGCGTGCCACAAATCCTGCAGACTAAAGAGAACAGGTCGCTTGAAGGGAGAGTAGAAGTGCGCAGAAGACAGACTGCAAGAGAAGCGGGTACCCAACAAATAGATCATAGAATGCAAAAAACCGCAGAAGGGCAGACGGTTAAAAAGAACAGACTGTCTAGTCAGATTGGATCCCTCTGATACCATGTAGAAGAGTGGTGTAAACCATGTATATACTTCTTGAATTCCAAATTACAAGCATGAGTACAATTATACAGGGAGAAGAGAGAGAGTGAGAGTGATCCCTTATATAAGATGTGGGACTATTACATGAGAAAGAAGAAGACCTATAATGAGCCTTTAAATGGGCTTTTACAACATGTTTTCTAACTGTTTTCTTACAAGTATAATTAATTCTGATTGTGAATAAATTGCCTATTTTGTAGTATTTATTATTCAACCATGTAGTACTCAATTCACTTATTATTTGACTGTGAAATTTCTCTTTGCATCATGTTAGATCAGTATAGTGCGAGCTAGTCTTTTAAATTACATACACCTACATTCTATTCTTCTAATAGTGTATAATGTAGAGTTCCATGTTTTGTAGTGGTGTGATAGATTGTGTAGGGTAATTCACCACTTTCTTTAAATCAAAATATTTTTTTGTAATTCCTAGAACTTTCTTTGAAGCTATCTTTGAGACGTTCACATGTGAATTTAGGGTTGGAATAGGATTTACGCCTTCTTTTGGATTGTTTGAGCTCTTGCACCATTATCATATCAGTTCACATTGCTCACCCACTTTGAGCCTACCACATTCCTTTTGATTAACACACCTCTCACAATCACCAAAGCCCTATAGCCTTCCCACCTTCATGCTTAAGCTTTGAAATACTTTAAGAATATGGATGATATGATAAAATTCATCATCCTTTGTTTCTTTGAAAATGTATATAATTGGGAGTGAGCATAAAATTCATCACTCTCAATTCTTGGTGTTGGTGAGATCTTTTCTTGTGATGTGAGCAGAAGGGCAATCTTGATTGGGATAAGAGAATAAAATTCATTATCCCGATTCTTTGGTATTTTGAGTTACAAAAAGATGGGTGAGAGGATATAATTCATCGTCACATTCAAAAAAATTATAATAGAGATATTTGTGGCTCACCGTTTTTTGCTTTGTGTAGAAACAACCCTTCATGTTTATCATTGACCACCACGCCTATTGCCCAATCCAAGTTTCTCATCATATTTACGCCCCGGCGATTCTAATCTAAATTTCATTCGTGTTGTGGAGGGGGTGTTGATAAACAAGCCTATGAGAGTTATTCAATGATGGATTCTATTGTTGTTGTTTTGAGTGGTTGAGATTTGCGAATCTGAATCTGATGTGATCTACCTTTCTTACTACAATAATCTTGGAATGATTCATCCGTGCACTTCCAAGGATAGGATTGTCTTGTTTTGCAATTGTAAAGATATCACGGCTCATACTAGCCTTATTTTATAGTTTTGATTGAATTTTCATAACAAATATTATAGTGAATTGTAGCATTACATCATTGAATGTTAAATCTCATAAATATCAATTTTGATCCCCATCGGTGAGTGTATTTGCTAGGGACAAGCAAACCGATAGTTTGGGGGTATGTGATACCACTATTTTATATTGTGTTTTCTCTCTGTAATTCACATAGTTGTCATGCTTATGTACCATACTTTTAGTGTAGGTTTATGCATGTTTCTTTTAGTAAAGTGTTCATGAAAATCTGGGTATTCGATTGTGAATCAATGATGTAGACATTTTCCAGATTTTTGAAAAGGTTATGTTCAATTTTGCACACACGCCCGTGCCTCATTATGTGCCCGCCTGTGCGTGCATTGTTCAATAATTCAATATTCTGGGCAGACTTTTCAGTGTTTTGTTATTGGTGTGCATTTTGTTCATGCATGTCCATGCACAAATTTTAATTGCATGTGTGCGCTTTAGAATAAAAATCCATGGTTTTGTTGTCGGGCGTGCATTTTGTTCATGTATGCTCGTGCACACTCTGTGGATGGGCTTGTGCAGACATTTCATTAAGATCCAGGGTACAATCATTAGGCGTTCGTTTTGTTCACGCACGCTCATGCACCCGCGCCCGCCCGCACCTGTTTATCTTTCTTCTTTGCTAAACGACACGCACGCTCGTGCATATAATGTCACACGGGTCTTGTGCATTCGTTTGTTTTGCTTCTAGAAATATTGATTTTTAGGTCATTTGACGGGAGATCTCCTTTCCAATTACTGTTTTCACGCCTCTAAGCTCTGCCCAAATGATTTTCAGAGAGTGAATCGTCCATCCATCTCCATCCAAAGCTTCATGGGTGGGTTATAAGCAAAAAAAAAAGATAGTTGGAGGATCGATGCCAACAACATGAGGTTTTAGACAACTTGAGAAGAAGACAGGTCAATTAGTTGGAGCTGACAGCTCCTTCCTCTACCCCGGACGGCAGCCGAAGGTTTATCTGGAGAGTTTGAGTGATCGTTTGTTGGCTCTCCCCATTCTGAGGAAGAGTCTCCTCATTCTCCATGTATTTGTGGTGTTATAGTTGTCCTACCCTTTATTTCTTGTTTAGGGTTGGACACTGGCGCAAGTAACCACATGTGTGGAAATAAGGAGTTGTTCACCAGCCTTGAGGCAATTGGTAGTGAAGTCAGTTTTGGCGACGCCTCTAAGATATCTGTGGAAGGAAGAGGAGTGATAGCGGTCACGATGAATGGGAAGGAGGTGCATATCAACGATGTATTCTATGTGTCGGGCTTGAGGAGTAACATCTTAAGTCTTGGGCAGCTAGTGGAGAAGGGCTATCGTGTCCTGTTGAGGGATAGTACCTTAGCTATGAAGGATAGTCAAGGAAGAGAGGTGGTGAGAGTAAAGATGGCGACGAATCGCCTCTTTCCTCTAAGTATGGATGCCAAAGAGACGACATGTCTTGCGAAGACAGAAGAAGAAGAGGAAGCTTGGCTGTGGCACCACCGGATGGGCCATCTGGGGTTCACAGGCCTGAAGTTACTATCCCACTTGAAGATGGTAGAAGGGTTGCCTATGATCTCGCCTCCTCAGAGGGTATGTGAGGTATGTACCAAAGGAAAGCAAAAGAGAGAAACGTTCGAGGGTGGAAAGTCCCGGAGGGCGACAAGGCAGCTGGAGCTAGTTCATTCGGACATAGCAGGTCCGTTTGAGACGACCTCAGTTGGAGGCAGCAGATACTACATTACCTTCACGGATGACTACAGTCGGAAGTGTTGGGTGTACTTTCTGAGAGAGAAGGCCGAGGCGCTTAACAAATTCAGGGAGTTTAAGGCAATGGCTGAAAAGGAGAGTGGGCAGTCACTGAAGGTGCTTGGGACAGATAGAGGTGGGGAGTACACCTCTAGGCTATTTGATGACTTCTGTAGAGAGTGGGGGATATCTCTTCAGCTGACGGCGGCGTACTCACCTCAGCAGAACGGAGTGGCAGAGAGAAAGAACTTGACCATCATGAATATGGCAAGGAGTATGGTGAAAGGAAAGGGGTTGCCTAAGAAGTATTGGGCGTAGGCAGTACAGGTGGCAGTGTACTTACTGAACCGTTGTCCAACTAAGAGTGTAAAGTTCAAGACGCTGTTCGAAGCATGGTGTGGGTGGAAGCCAAGCGTGAAGCACCTAAGGGTCTTCAGGTGTGTGGCTTATGCCCATGTCCCAGACCAGAGGAGAAGGAAGTTGGATGACCGGAGCGAGAAGTGCATCTTTGTAGGCTACGCTCTTGCGAGCAAGGCGTACAAGTTGTACAACCCGGTGACGGAGAAGGCTATCATCTCAAGGGATGTGGTGTTTGAGGAAGACAGCTGCTGGAGCTGGGATGAAGAGGTGAGGAAAGTCCACCTAGTGTCGGCTATGTGCACCTATGGGGGGGGAATAGGTGACGTGTGGTTCTTTTGCGGAATTCACAGATGTACCTGCACAATAAAAGCCACAAACACAGAAACAGAATACACAGCAAATTTATAGTGGTTCCCCGACTTGGGTACATCCACTTTCCCCCTTCGACCTATCTCCCCAACAAGGGACGACTCGGTCACTTCTCCAACGGGATTGAAATCCAATCCCTCACTAACGGAAGGAGCCCTTCCACACGTGAGAGTCAACACTCCCACAACTCGGGTTGCATCCAACCCTTACACCACGGAACAAAAGTTCCTTTACAACACAAGTAAATATGGAATGTATATGAAATACAAACTTCTTTTGGAGACTTCGGTGTTCCTCTTTGTTCGACGACGTGTTCTTGAAGTCGATGAAGAGTCTACGACCTTGGCCTCTCTTGGAGAAGATCTCCCGGAACCAGGCGGCACACACGAGCGGCGGCTAGCTTCGGGATCAGCGGCTACGATGAAGAGTGGCTGCAGAACTTGGAGATCTAAACTTCGTAGCGAAGCAAGCTAGGTCTACCAACGGTCACTCTAGGATCAGTCGTCTCGATCGATTCGGACGGGGGAATTTTTCCCGGTCAACGAATCGAGAGACAAGAGATCTCCGGATAGACGCGTGAGACACAAGCCTTGCTAAGCTTCTGTCACCGGAGATCGGGAAGAGGAACGATCAGCAGCGGCGACCACTTGACGCGAGCGGCGGCGGCGGCGGAGCGGAGCGAGTTCGCGGATTTAGGGTTACGTAGCCGCTCGTTTTTCTTTTTCTCTTATCCGTCATTTACTGTTCAAAAATACTCATGTATTTATACTGTAGTATTCTCAAATATGACCGTTTGTGGGACCCACAAAAGAAATCCCCAAAATCCGGTTCAAATAAGTCCAGAAGCAGAATCCGGTCCAGCAGCAATCTGAGAAAACGCCAAGTAAAAATCGGCGAGAATCGCAGACGATTCTCGACGAATCGGCGAGAATCACCAAATGATTCTCGACGATTCGTCGAGAATCGTTTGTGATTCTCGTCGAATCACTTTTCGATTCTCAACGAATTGGACTTGGTATTCATGGGCTGCATGACCACTGGTTCGGCGGGAATTACAAGTGATTCTCGCCGAATCTTGCTTGGCACCATATTGAGATGGCCAGAAGGAGTCGGCGAGAATCACTGATGATTCTCGTCGATTCGGCGAGAATCACCAAGTGATTCTCGCCGATTCGGCGAGAATCACTTGGTGATTCTCGTCGAATTTGCCTTGGACGATTTTTCGTCTTCCACCTAGGAGCTGCTCCTTGATCCTCCATGCTCCTTGTCTTCTCTTGCATATGAGCGGTCCTGTACTTGAAAGTAAGTGCACTCCAATAGAGAGAGTACACATAGGCCAACACACTGATCTGCTCAACGAGGGATTACGTCGTGCAGACCCGTGTATATTGACCTACTGCACCCTGACATTGGTGTGCACTTAGCGTGGAGAAACTGCAAGTACAACTTGAAATGTTTCATCAAATACATTGTGAATTCATCTTAGCTTGACAGGGGGCTTCCTCAAATCTAGGTAATCGTGGATACAATACCCAACAATCTCCCCCTATTTGACGAAGCCAAAACCCTACTAGCTAAGATGAATAACACCTATCAAATAATAATTATTGCATTTACAAATTAATTATGACACACAAGGTAATAAATGCAATTAGAGCAGGACTTGAGTCATTCACACATTCAAGAATATATATATATATATCAAGAGAAATATATTCACATATAAGTCAGAATTGTTCACACGACAGTAATAATGGTTAAATGTTCTTAATACACCGTGACCAGCTATAATATAATGACTATTTGTCCTTAGCTCCGTCACCCTTAAGAGTTTGCGCCAAGTACTTTTTGCTCTGCCTTTCCATGTATTCCTTGGGCTTTGGGTAGTATCTAGGAGGAGCAACTTTGTCAGGATCCTTGTTGTTTCTGAAGAAAATGTTGCGTTTCGCTTCTCGAATGCTTTGTGCGTCTCCCATTCATATTGGCTATAAACTTCATTTCGATTTATCTCTCCTCTTTCTTGCAGCAGGAAGGTGTCTAGGATGATGCTTCTTGAGACTGGGCTCCACCTTTCGTTTCTTACCTCCTCCTCACTTAGTCTGATCCTCTTTTGAGTTGGTGTCTCCTTTGATGTCCCTTCCTGAATTTTCCTCTTTCCCCTTGCTTTAGCTAAGGCCTCCTGGTCAAACATGCTTCTCAGCTTAGATTTGGAGATGGCCCTAGCGTCAGCTTCATCAGTGAAAATATCAGCAGCACTTGTACTTACATTTCAGCAATATGTACTTCCTCGGCAGCCGTAGAAGTCTCAGGAGCCTGACACCGGCAGGTTGGTCAGGTAGGACGACTCCTAACGTGCCCAGTGCCTGTTGTAGCATCCACCAGCAACTCTCATAGACGTAGTTGCTTGATTTCACAAAGTTTGCATCCATGCTTTTCTGGAGCTCAGCCATCTTAGCGATATACTCCTTCTCCCCTTTTTGGCTTCTTCAGCTATGCAATTGGCATATGAGTGCAAGGAGTCATCAATATGCTTCGTTGTCTTGGTGAATTCATTGACCAGGGTCTGCTGATTTGCATTTAAAGTGACCATATTTCCATCAAATTTCTGAATATTGTTGGCCACAACGTGTGCGTTCTGATCGACAACAGCCAGAGTATCTGTATTCTTTTTCAGACCGGCCATTAGGAGTGTGACAGCTGTGCCGGCCGCAGTATACTTTTCTTCGAATTTCTTTTCCATCACATCCAGCTTATGGTTGATTTCCACCATATTCTTCAGCATGAGATCTTCAGAAGTCTTAATCTCTTGCAGCATTGTCTTCTGAGATTTATCAAAATAGGTTTTAAGCTCATTCACGATTCCCTGAATTATGTGTACGGTGTGAATGGCTAGGTCATCGCGTAATGGGATAGCCGGAGGCACTTCTTGGCCTTGCTCTGGCTCGGCAGTAGATGCATCAGTAGAGCTGGATACCATCACAGTCTCTATGGGAGGAATGTTGGTGGCCTCATTTACCTCCCCCTCCACTGGTGCAGACTTATCAGTAGGAGGTTCATTAGTATCGGAGACTCAAACACTTCATGGCCCTCATTCACAGCGTCCTCTCCGTCTGCATCCAAAAATTCATCCACATCAGCAGCTTCTTCCTCTTCTTGATCAGCAGAGTCCAGTGTCTCAGCTGCAGTTCCTTGAGTGTGTCTGTTCAGGACCTCCTCATCCTCCATCCCAGGTTCACTTTCTGCATGAACTTCGGCCACCGCATCCCTGGCCACCTGGGCGATGTCAGATATTATATCCATCTGAGAGGGTAGAGTCTCCCCCTCGATTCCTGCAGTCACAGTATCAGGAATTTCACGGGGGGAGGATGCTGGAGATACTTCCTCTTGCTCTTCTACAGCCGGCTGCCCGATGCGCCGCTCCCATCGATCAAACACAGTAGCATCCATCTTTTTCAAGTAATGTAGAGGAACTCCTTTGCTCATGTCGAATCTGTCTCCGTTGATCTGGTTAGATAAAGACTGATAATGCGGCCGGCAAGCTTGGAGTGCCCAGAGTATCCTTGATCTTTTGAAACATCAACTCTCCCCAGTTGAACCGCTTTCTGCAGACCACGGCTATGAGAATTTTGAACATATCTCCGGAGATATGATCATGGGAACCTGGCTTACAGATGAGTACTTTTCCTATGATGTCGGATAGGAGCTTCCCTTCTTCATTCATCTCTTTTCGTTTTACGGACCGAGTGCCTCTGGGTAGACCGCAGAACAGGAGGGTTCTGGCTTTGTCCTCGTCCTCCAAATAGTCTTCCTGCTCCGCACTTGAGAGCTGCAGGTAGCGTGTTAGCTTACTGGCAGACATCTTTACTTTAGTCCCCGCCACCTTACTCTTGATGATGGAGTCTCTGTTTCGAAGCCTTGCTGTAGAAAAGAACTCCAGCACTTCTTTATCTAAGACTTTGCAAGGATGCTCCAATACGAAGGTTAGTCCGGCTTCTTCCAGCATGAGAACGATGTTCCGGAACTCGTCCGAGGCATGAGAGAAACCAGTGCGAACCAGTTCGCAACCAGAAATCAAGCCTGCAGTCGTCCTTGGGGCCATTGAGGATCTAAACGGAAGCCCGACGCCAAGCATTAGTGTATATTCAAAAAGAAGGCATCACATGGGTTCGGCCTTGGAGCCAGTGAGGAGGAGGTTACCTAGGGCTTCGGTGGAAGAGAGTTGGTGAGCTTCGGGAAGAGCTTCGGCGGAGGGATGAGTATCCCGTGGGGTACGACCTAGTTAGAATCTCACGGGAGCTTCGGGAGTTGGTGAGCTTCGGGAGAAGAAGATCACGCACAGAGCGATTCGACTGGGTCGACGAGAACTTCGGAGGGCTGCGAGAGTCGGCGAGTTCACGGAAGAGCACTTGCGCGAGGAAGGCGGGGGCGTCCAGAGGTCTCCTGCGCGAGTCGAGAGGAAGGTGAACAGGCGGAGTTCTTTCGGCGGGATTTATAGGAATCGTCGGGATTCGGGGGAAGCCGAGCGGTCGCGAGTTCCTTCGACGGGATTCAGCGAGATTCGTCTAATTGGGGTTCTAATACCGTTTGTCTAATTCGGCGAGATATAAAATGATTCGGCGAGATTCGGAGTATATATTGATGTTTTACTTGACTACTTTGGGAAGCATTGCACCATTTTAGATTTTCCGATGTCAAGTCACTAAAAAGGAATGATAAATGCAAGTATATTCTAAAGTCAATCTAGTTGAATTTTACTGAGGTTTTTGCAAAGTCTTCTAAATGTCAATTGTATGTTGTCGAAATTTACAACGACATGTCCTCGAATGTCATGTTGATACAGGATTAATACATATATGTTTGTTATAACGACACTTTATTAGGATTAGAACGAGACCTCGTCAGACCCTTCTTGGTGTCAACTGTGATGTGTCAAAATTCGCAATGACATATCTTTGTTATCCTTTTATCGATGTGTAATGGTTTGCATGTCGCGTGATAATTTCTCCTTAAAGGTGCACACATATATGAGAAGCATGAGTATACTTATACACAAGGATATAAATATATATATATATATTTATTTGAATGAGGATGCATCATGACACAAGTCCTTGAACTGAACAAAGTTACCTGGGATAAGGAGAGTCATCGTCTTAGTCCCACAGGTAGAACATATCAGTAGCTTACAGTGATTATGCTCAGCAGGTAGCGCGTCTGTTATTGTAGACGCTTGTTCCAGTTAGCCTTGAGCCACGTACTGTCTAGTTCCCAAGTATTCACGGGGATCTAGACTACCCTACAAAACAGAATTACTTTACCTTAGGAACCCAAATCATATTGGGCCCTAGGTTTCTATTAGCATGAACACGCAACTGCCTTCCTTGAGAAAACCTGTTTGGAAGACTGCCTCTGTCCCTATAATGTGGAGAAGCCCTTGCTGTGGGCACAGAGAGGTTGTGCCAACAGTCGATGGCAAAGTGTCCCACTTTGCCGCAGCACCAACAAGAGTGAATGTTGTATCGCCGTTTTTGACCTGATCTAGTGACTGATGTAGTCACGGTCCTAGGTCTCAAGGGGATAGGGCATGTTCTTGTTGCACAGATTCCTCTTCCATCGAGGCATGATGAGGGGTGGAATGAATGCATGATGTGAGCGTTATGAGGCCGAGAAGGTGGTGCCATTCTTTCAGGCATCTTCCTTGCTGAGGCTCCATGACGCCTGACATCATGACTTCTATTCTCCCTATCCCGTGTCCTTGAATGGAGAGATTCTTCTGTGAACCAGGACCTGCAGATCCACACTTTGTTGTGGCAGTGGCCGTGAATACAAATGGCTCAGACTGAGCCTTAGGTATTTCTTCAAGGGTGGCCATGATGCCTCTTGCACTGTGGACATTTCCACATGGGGACAACTCACCCTTACAGTGACCACGATTATTCCTGTGGTCATACCTGAAGGCATGATGAGAGCCTTCCCGCTTGGAGTGGGAGGTCGGAACACCGTTTCCCCATTTCTCCATCCCTGGATAATCCGGGAGATCCACCCGGTTTCTTGTTTTCTCTTTATAGCATCAACTTTGGAGAAGTTGGATACTATACGTTTCTCATTTTCTAGACTATTCTCTAGAGCTGAGATCTTAGAGTCCTTGACCTTGTTGGACGCCAATTGGAGACCAACAAGATCTTCAGTTGAGCAATCTCTCGAGCTTGCTCCTCAGCAAGTAGATTGCTTTCCGGAAGGGCTCTCTTCAGGGAATCAGTATTTTCTGGAGGAGAGCAGCAGTTCTGTCTTCAGAGAAGTCAAAAGATGAGGGACAGGATGAAGATGATACCTGCTCATCTGGGTTATTGTCATTAGAATCAGTGATCAATGGTTCTTCCTCGTCGGAGCTGCTTTCCTCACTATCTTCTTCAGTCTCTGACAAGGATACTGGAGCTCTGATGCAATCCGAAGGATCCTTGCAATCATCTTCAGAAGTGATTACCCCCACATATGCTTCATCCTCAGATTGGCAGCAAATTTCAGCTTCCTCTGACCCCCCCCATCAGCTCTGAGATCATCATCCATAGAGATTTAGCCGTTTTACATTTTTCCAACCTGGAGCGAGAGGCTCCAGACCATACATCCATAATAATTTGTCGAATCCTCTGGTCCAGTTGGAAAAACGAGAGTTCCATCTCTGTCATCTCAGGAATACACATGGGCACTTGGGTCCCCGAGTCGGTGGTCTTCATAGGGATAAATGGACCCTCTTCCAGGATGAGGGATGCTCGAGGATCAATGGCATCCAGGTGAAATAACACTCTCATCCTCCAGATAGGATAATAATCCTTTGTGCATGCAGGGAGTTTGAGTGGCAATACGTCATAATCCAGATCCATGCTTCTGACACTGGTGGCAGGATTCACCTCAAGGTGTTAGCCTTTTTGTTGAGGAACCTGCCTCTGATACCACTTGAAAGTCCACCTAGTGTCGGCTATGTGCACCTATGGGGGGGAATAGGTGACGTGTGGTTCTTTTGCGGAATTCACAGATGTACCTGCACAATAAAAGCCACAAACACAGAACACAGAATACACAGCAAATTTATAGTGGTTCCCCGACTTGGGTACATCCACTTTCCCCCTTCGACCTATCTCCCCAACAAGGGACGACTCGGTCACTTCTCCAACGGGATTGAAATCCAATCCCCTCACTAACGGAAGGAGCCCTTCCACACGTGAGAGTCAACACTCCCACAAATCGGGTTGCACCCAACCCTTACACCACGGAACAAAAGTTCCTTTACAAAACAAGTAAATATGGAATGTATATGAAATACAAACTTCTTTTGGAGACTTCGGTGTTCCTCTTTGTTCGACGACGTGTTCTTGAAGTCGATGAAGAGTCTACGACCTTGGCCTCTCTTGGAGAAGATCTCCCCGGAACCAGCGGCGGCACACGAGCGGCGGCTAGCTTCGGGATCAGCGGCTACGATGAAGAGTGGCTGCAGAACTTGGAGATCTAAACTTCGTAGCGAAGCAAGCTAGGTCTACCAACGGTCACTCTAGGATCAGTCGTCTCGATCGATTCGGACGGGGGAATTTTTCCCGGTCAACGAATCGAGAGACAAGAGATCTCCGGATAGACGCGTGAGACACAAGCCTTGCTAAGCTTCTGTCACCGGAGATCGGGAAGAGGAACGATCAGCAGCGGCGACCACTTGACGCGAGCGGCGGCGGCGGAGCGGAGCGAGCGAGTTCGCGGATTTAGGGTTACGTAGCCGCTCGTTTTTCTTTTTCTCTTATCCGTCATTTACTGTTCAAAAATACTCATGTATTTATACTGTATAGTATTCTCAAATATGACCGTTTGTGGGACCCACAAAAGAAATCCCCAAAATCCGGTTCAAATAAGTCCAGAAGCAGAATCCGGTCCAGCAGCAATCTGAGAAAACGCCAAGTAAAAATCGGCGAGAATCGCAGACGATTCTCGACGAATCGGCGAGAATCACCAAGTGATTCTCGACGATTCGTCGAGAATCGTTTGTGATTCTCGTCGAAATCACTTTTCGATTCTCAACGAATTGGACTTGGTATTCATGGGCTGCATGACCACTGGTTCGGCGGGAATTACAAGTGATTCTCGCCGAATCTTGCTTGGCACCATATTGAGATGGCCAGAAGGAGTCGGCGAGAATCACTGATGATTCTCGTCGATTCGGCGAGAATCACCAAGTGATTCTCGCCGATTCGGCGAGAATCACTTGGTGATTCTCGTCGAATTTGCCTTGGACGATTTTTCGTCTTCCACCTAGGAGCTGCTCCTTGATCCTCCATGCTCCTTGTCTTCTCTTGCATATGAGCGGTCCTGTACTTGAAAGTAAGTGCACTCCAATAGAGAGAGTACACATAGGCCAACACACTGATCTGCTCAACGAGGGATTACGTTACGTCGTGCAGACCGTGTATATTGACCTACTGCACCCTGACATTGGTGTGCACTTAGCGTGGAGAAACTGAAGTACAACTTGAAATGTTTCATCAAATACAAGTTGTACAACCCGGTGACGGAGAAGGCTATCATCTCAAGGGATGTGGTGTTTGAGGAAGACAGCTGCTGGAGCTGGGATGAAGAGGTGAGGAACATCAAGGGGATGTTCTTCGATGATGATGAAGAAGAGGGTAGTCAGGGAGATGAAGCTGAGATAGGTGGAGCTGAGCCACAATCACCACCCAGCAGTGAATCAGGGGGAGCTCTCACCCCTTACTCAAGTGAAGCAAGTACGAGCAGAGGAAGATCTGGTGGAGCAAGCACCAGTGGAACCAAGGATGATCGTCCTCATCCTCGGACAAGGAGGTTGGAGGAGATTTATGAAGAGACGGCTCCAACTCATAATAATTTTTCTTTATACTGTTTGTTTGCAGATGTTGAGTTGTGCTCTTACGAAGAAGCCGCACAGGAAAAAACTTGGAGAAAGGCGATGGATGCGGAGATAGCCTCCATCAAGAAGAATGACACCTGGAAGCTGGTGGATGCACCTGCAGGCCACAAACCCCTCAGGGTGAAGTGGGTGTATAAAGTGAAGAAGAATAAAGATGGAGGCGTGGAGAAACACAAAGCAAGGCTTGTTGTGAAGGGCTACCGCCAAGTCCAGGGTGTGAATTATGATGAGGTCTTCGCACCAGTCGCGCGGATAGACACCATCAGGTTGATCATCGCACTAGCAGCACATCATGGGTGGAAGATAATGCAGATGGATGTGGTCTCTGCTTACTTGAATGGCTACTTGGAGGAGGATGTGTACATCGAGCAGCCTCCAGGGTATACGGTGAAGGGGCAGGAGAGAAAAGTCTGCAAGCTGGATGAGGCTCTGTACGGGCTAAAGCAGGGAGCTAGAGCCTGGAATGGAAGGATAGACGCTTACCTGTAAAGGCACGGCTATCAGAAGAGTCCGCATGAATATGCACTCTACACCAAGGTGGATAAGGATGACGGCATGATGATTGTGTGCCTATACGTGGATGATATAATCTTCACTGGGAACAACGTTTCGATGTACGAGGAGTTCAGAGGAATGATGAAGAAGGAGTTTGAGATGACGGACTTGGGAGAGCTAAGCTACTTCTTGGGAGTAGAGGTGAAGCAGAGTGAAGATGGCATCTTCATCTCTCAGAAGACGTACGCTGAGAAGATACTGAAGAAGTTCAGGATGGAGAGTAGCAATCCTATCTCCACTCCTGCTGATCCAGGGTTGAAGCTAAGTAAGGAATCGAAGGAAGGAGCGGTGGACTCCACTTTGTTCAAGAGTTTGGTGGGTAGTCTACGCTACTTGACCTTCACCCGACCAGACATCACGTATGCGGTCGGGGTGGTGAGCAGACATATGGAAGAACCGAAGGAAGACCACTTCACGGCGGCGAAGAGGATCCTGAGGTATATAAATGGGACAAGAGACCATGGTCTGAAGTATTCAACTGGAGAGGAGCTGACGCTGGTAGGTTACTCGGACAGTGACTACGGTGGGGATGTGAATGACCGGAAGAGCACTTTCAGGTATGCTTTCAACATGGGAACGGGGGCGTTCTCATGGAGCTCGAAGAAGCAACCCACGATAGCGCTCTCATCTTGCGAGGCTGAGTACATTGCGGCGGCGGCTTGCACCTGTCAAGCTATCTGGCTAAGGAATCTACTGCAGAGTCTACAACAAGGAGTGGATGTGCCAACGACCATGTTTGTGGATAACATGTCGGTCATCCAGCTTGCAAAGAACCCTGTGCTACACGGGCGTAGCAAGCACATTGAAACAAGGTATCATTTCCTCCGAGAGCAGGTGGAGCTGAAGACGGTGGAAGTTGTATATTGCCCGACCGGAGAGCAAGTTGCGGACATTTTTACCAAAGCATTGAAGGTAGAGACGTTCTTGAGGTTGAGGAGCAAACTCGGCATGTGCTGCCAAATTTGAGGGGGAGTTTGTTGAGGTTTGACTTGATGACCGGGTCAACAAAAATCAGAATTTGCTTTTATTTTATTATTATTAAATGCTGTAGAAGTTTTAATGATAGGAGTAAGTGGTTGGGAGTAACATTTAATGTAGCGCCACTTGGCGGGTTTTGGTTGGTTGTTGTTGCCTATAAATAGGCATGTTGTATTACTTGTAAAGCTTGCTGAAAAAAGTTATTCTTCCTCCTTCACGTTTCTGTTTTAGAGAGAAAGAGAGAGGAGCGCAGCAGCGCTAAGTTTATGTGGTTGTAGCCGGTGAGGTCTTGCCGGGCGGTTAGAAAGAGAAGCCGAGCGGCTTGGTGAACTCGCGGGAAGGGGTGCAGCTCGCGAGTTGGCGACCTCACGCATCTCGCTGCGAGAGGAGTGCTCGCGGGTTGAGTACTCGCGTGTGGCGATTTCGCCGGGTTGATCTCGCCTTGCCCGCTCGCTTTGGTGCTGCTCGCGTGAGGGGTGCAGCTCGCGAGTTGGCGATCTCACGCCGTGTTCGTCTCGCGGAAGACAGGTCGCGCGAGTGGGCTACTCGCCTCGCAAGAGGGAGTTCGCACGGTTTGTGGCGGTTTGTGAGTGTGGTCTCGCAATTTGAACTCGTGCTAAGGGATCCATACACGTTTCCAACATTTTCTACACTTTTCTTGGTTGTAATCTTTCATCGCTTTAAAATTTAGGATCGAATCATATATATGTATTGGATAATTTCTATTTTGTTGCATTATTGATTGCCCTTGTCATATATATTGGTGTGAGGGTGAAATCTCCCTTATAGTTTGTGGGTACGCTCATGCTAATTGCTTAGTGTTGAACTAAATGTATTTTAGTAGTAGAATTATATTTTTCTCAAATTAATTGTTTGTTTAGATAGTTCAAGATAAAAGACATCTTAGTATCTTCACTCGTGTTCCACGTGATTCAATACTCGATGAGAAACCTCCATTTTATATTACTTTGACCAGTACACTGACGAGTTAATCCTCCAGTATTGGTCGTCTGTAGTTTAGTGGTAAATCAACTGACATAGAAATAATAGCATTTACAGTGTATCTGAAGATATTTAAAGAACTAGTTTTTCCAATATTTGAAAAAAAATACGAGAATTTAGTATTGCATATACAACGTACAAATAAAATGGTCAGTTACTGTTCTTATATTTTTAAATATAAATAGATGTCTATTTATATTAGAAAAATATAAGAACAGAAACTCATCATATAAAGATAGGGCATAATGGCGACAAAGGATCCATATAGCCGACCCCACTATAGTGGGATAAAGGCTTGAATGTTGTTGTATAAATAGATGTCTCTAGATGGCAGCATATTACATTAGACAGAGTGGGCCTAAATATTTCAGATATTATAGATCTAGGACTAATATTCTGGATAATATTGACTAAATCTAGTCAAGTCAATTAGAAATTGTATAGCAGACATTATCTTTCAGTTGCTAAAAAAATATTCCGAAAGGAGTTGTCAAAGCCACCTGCCAATCAGTATCACCTAGCTTTGAAGCAAGTTTTTTAGAAATCACAAAACATGAAATCCTACTGACATCTAATGAAAAATCCATCATTTATCATTGAGGCATACCCAAAGATGTCATAGTTAGAAGATTGCTCTCTCTGCTAGCAAGGAAGTGCATATCGCGCTTGTTAAAGTAATGAAGAAGAACTCCCATTCCTTGGTGTCCGGGTCTTAATCACAGAAGAAATTTAATTTTTGAACGTATCTTCAAATGGATTAAAATTTAGAGTTTTCGTTGTGAAGCTTAAGCTTTAAAAATGCAGAAAGCAAATTAACCAATTATTGTTACAAGAATCACGCTAAATTTCTTGTCAAAGAGTATGAAATTAAAGAGGATCATCCAGCAGAAAAAGAAGCAAATCTAACCCAGGACTCAGTTTTATGGGTTAGACAAATAGCAGATACTACAGTCTACAAGTAGCTAGCAACATTAGTCATATAGAAGGCCAGACCCTGATTGATTTCGTGGGTGAGACCTCTTAACAGATAATTTTCTCTTTAGTCACTACTACCAAAGATCCCGCCATTGAAAAATTGTGGAAAGAGTTTTGCCAAAATACCCATTCAGAAAAGTTTAACATTACACCGAAAGAATCTATTACTTTTTAGTGAAGTTTAATTTATGTTTTTGCTTTATGGATGAAGTTTGCTTTATGTACGTGAGTGTATTTTTGCTTTACTTTCTGCAAGTGAGAATAAAAATTTCTCCCATAATTTTTCCCTGTATGCTATATCCTCCTATAAAAAGAGGGCCGAAGCAACCTAAAGGACACACGACGAAGAAAAGAAAAAATTTAGTGAAGAATTGGTTTGCAAGTCTTATGCCTCTTGTAAGCTCTTATTTAATAAACAAAATATTTTTGAATCATCTTGTGCACTGCAAGTATTTCACCTTTTTCATATTTATTGAATAGATAGTAGTCTACTTCCCATCCCCTTTGGAGAAAAGGAACCTAAGAAGTCTCATACCTCTGGAGATGATCCACGTGTGCTCATAAGCTCTATCCATGGATGGTTGAGGCCAACCCTAGGACATAAAAAAAGAATTAATTAAGAACTCCATAACTCGAGAACTATGCATTAGTATTGTAAAACAAAGCGAGAAAACAGTCAAGAGGTAAATAAATCGCAAATTTTATTGTTGCAAAAAGATAATTATTACATAGATATGCCCCTTATTTATAGAAATCGGGAAAGATGAGAGAATACAACAACCGGTTGCTGTCAGGCGGTTTACGCAGTTTGACATGGTCAAACTGCCTATACAACCAATAACAGAACACCAAGCGGCAACTAGGAAAGTCGCCTAACTGCCAGGGAAGACCGCTGGTACAGGCCGCCAGAACGCAACTGCGGGTTGCCAACAGACAGCAGTTACTACAAGCTACCGAACAGCAACCACGGGTTGCAACTAAACCGCAGTTGCGGATAACCATCTGTTCGCTGCTGCGGCTTCAACCAGACCGATGCGGCTTCATCCAGATTGCTGCGGCTCACCAACAGACCGTTACTGGGACTCTCTGACAGGCCGTTGCGGCTTCATTCAGACCAGTGCGGCTAACTGACAGACCGCTGTTGCGGCCTTCTACCAGAACGTTGCGGCTTTCTTCAGACCGCTACTGCTGTTGTCTACCTGACCGCAAGCTGAGGTACACCACCAGACCACTGGACCAAACCGCTATGTCACTGAGATAGGTAGACCACTGCGGTTAGACTTAAGACCGCCCGGTCTCCTCAAGCTCCAACACTCCCCCTCAAGCTGGAGCATATATATCTACCATGCCCAGCTTGCTGCAAACCTCCTCGGAAGGAGTAACTGCCTAGGTGAAAAAATCAGCTAGTTCTCTCTCGGAGGTAACAAACAGAGTGCAAATCTGATTCTTCAAAATCTCCTCTCTAATGAAGTGGAAATCAACCTCGATATACTCGTCCTCTCATGAAAGACAGGATTCTTCGAAATATATATGACTGTCTTGTTATCACAGAACATAGGAAGATGATGATCATAGACTTCTCCCAAGTTCAACATAAGCGCTCGTAACCATTTCAACTCACAAGTAGTTGAAGTCTTGCTCCTATACTCTGCTTCAGCACTTGACTTTGAAACCACTGTATGCTTCTTGCTTTTTCAGCTGACAAGGTTTCCTCCTACAAAGGTGCAAAAACCTGATGTAGACTTTCTATCTTCTATTTCATCAGCATAGCTGACATCAAAATATGCTTCAACTTTCAGATGATTATTCTTCTGAAATAACAAGCACTTTCCCGGAGACCCTTTCACATAATCCAGAATTTTCATGGCAAACCGAAGATGACACTCTCTAGGACTCTGCATAAACTGATTGATCTTGCCAACCGCATAACAAATAGCTGGTCTAGTAACAGTCAGATATATGAGTTTGCCTAAAAGACGTCTGTATACAGTGAAATC
The DNA here is from genome assembly GCA_039583875.1 of Platanthera guangdongensis. Lineage (NCBI taxonomy): Eukaryota > Viridiplantae > Streptophyta > Magnoliopsida > Asparagales > Orchidaceae > Platanthera > Platanthera guangdongensis. Next base: position 85,574,401 of record CM077162.1, read on the forward strand.
TTGAAGAAGAGGAGAATCTTCAGTCCACCCCTTATCATTTCCAACCACCATCGGGCAACGAGCAGGTTTCATGCCAAGAAGACCGGTCTCCTTTAAGAGATCTAACGCATACTATCGATGTGAAAGAACCACCGAGTTCCTCTTTCGTGAAATCTAAATGCCCAGAAAGTACTTCGGAGGTCTCATATCCTTAGTAACAAAATATTGTCGAAGATGTCGTTTGGCTAGATCAATGTCTTCTTTATCATCACCAGTCAGAAAAATATCATCAACATAGACAGCAAGAACCACAAGACCTTTAGTAGTCTTGCGTATAAATAAGGAATGATCAGCAGAGCTTCGACTGAACCCAATAAGAGAAACAACTCCACTAAAGTTTTCAAATCAAGCTCGTGGACTCTACTTTAAATCATAAATCTCCTTCCGAAGCTTGCAGACCTGAGACTCCCCCGGAGCAACATACCCAGGTGGTTGCTCCATATAAACCACTTCTTGCAAATCACCATAAAGGAAGGCAATCTTCACATCTAACTGAGACATCTCTCAGTCTCGATTAACAACCACAGAGAAGAACGCGTATACTGTTGATGCGGGTAACAGGAGAAAAAGTATCAAAAAAATGTACCTCATATGTCTGAGTAAAACCTTTTCCCACAAGCCTCGCCTTATAGCGATCAACCGAACCATCTGGAAGGTATTTAACAACAAAGACCCACCGACATCCCACCACTTCAATGCTCAGAGGTGGGGGAACAAGAGTTCAAGTACCTTTCTCAGTTAATGTGTTCATTTCTTTATCCATAGCAGCTTTCCACTGGGAAATGGTAAGAGTTTCTTGATACATGGCATGTATAACAGTAAAAGAAATAGCAAGAGCAAAACGCTTGTCATCCGGGGAAAGCTGAGCATAGGAGACAACCACATCAATAGGTTGTTTAGTGCATTGTCGAACGTCCTTCTGCAGGGCAATGAGAAGATCAAGATCACTCTTGTCTGAAGGAGGCAATGCACTGCCAAAAGAAAGAAGAGGCTTGGCAACAGGTACAGAAGGCTCCAAGGGCAAAGAATTTGTCTCGAGAGAAAGAGACGGCACAACAAGAACAGTTGTGGAAAGAGCTGATTCTGGGAGAGGTGCCGAGATAATAGGAATAGAAGAAGAAGTATCAGAAGGCAAGAGAGAAGAGACAGAAGAAAAATACGGTATATCTTTAAAGAAGGTAACATCAACAGACACATACTGTTTGCGCAGAATAGGATCAAAACAACGATATCCCTTCTGAGTCAGACAATAACCAAAGAATATGCATTTAACAGAATGAGGAGAAAGTTTGTCGCGACTAGGAGAAGGTATGTGAACAAACACCGTACATCCAAAAATTTTAAGAGGTAAAGGAAATAACTCGGCCCCGGGATACAAAATAAAAAATGGAGTCTTGCCCTAAATAATAGATGAGGGTATCCGATTAATGAGATAGTAGGAGAGAAGAACAGCATGACCTCAATAGGACTGAGAAACATTCATATGTAACAGATGACTGCGAGAAACATTCAAAAGATGACGATTCTAACGTTTAACGTCATTCTGTTGAGAGGTATATGAGCAAGAAGTTTGATAAAGCAAACCATGGTTCGCACAAAAATCAGAAAATTGTTGACTGATATATTTCTTGTCATTATCAGTATGAACAACTTGAATAGACACCTTAAACTGTGTCAAGATCTCATTATAAAAGGCAATAAACATAGTATAAAATTTAGAACGATCTTTTAGAAGATACAGCCAAGTACACCGTGAGAAATCATCAATAAAAGTTACAAAGTATAAGTTACCTCTTCCAACAGTAGCAGGAGTCGGACCCCAGATGCCAGAGTGAACAAGTTCAAAAGAACGTGAAGAACTACGTCCCATTCGTGCTGGGAAAGAAAAGCAATGATGTTTGTCATGCTGACAGACTTCACAATTTAAAGGAAAATCCTCTGAAGGAAGGTCTGAGAAAAGTTGATGAATGAGGCGAGAAGGAGGATGGCCAAGACGACGATGTCATTGTTGAAGAGATGAAGAAGCAGAAAGAGCAATATCATGATCAAGAAAGAAGAGGCCACCACTGGCAGTCCCAGTATCAATCGTAGCTTTGGAGACAGAATCAGAGAAATAACAAGTGATGCTCATAAAAGTAACCGTGCAATTTAACTGAGTGCAAAGAGCATGAACAGAGAGTAAGACATGAACATAGAGTAAATTCCAGGGAAAGTTGGACATAAAGAGTGTCCTCAAGCAACAAAGATGGAGAGAGCCACACATTGCCAATACCATGCACAGGAGCAGAAGTCTCATCAGCAATAACAACAGGAGACAGCTTGTTTTGTTCAAGTAAAGAAGAGAACAAACGAGAGTTACCAGTCATGTGACAAGTGACACTAGAGTCAATAAACCACTTATTAGAGGAAACCACAAGAGCACGAGTTGTAGAGGAGAGAAGAGAAACCATCTCAAAGAAAATAGAAACCATAAGGAAAAAAACTAACCGTACGATTAGAAACACGTCGTCAAAAGAATCCAACCCGAACAGGACGGCAAACAAGTCACAAAAAGCCAGCGACCAAAAGAAAGAGAGAGGCAGAGAATCAAACCGCACGGTTTGAAAAGAAGCCGGATAGAATCAGACACTAAGAGGAGCAAACCAATAAGAGACTGCACGGTTTAAGAAGAAGCCGGACAGAACCGGACACCAAGAGGAGCAAACCAAGAAGAGTCCGCGCAAGAAGAGAAAACAACCCGCGCGAGAAAAAAGAAGTCGTAGCGACCAAGAAGCGAACAAACCGCACGGGAAGACCACACGGTCACAGTAATACCACACCGGCGACAAGAAAGGAGGCCGTGACCAGGAAGTGGAGCACGCAACGGTTAGAGAAGTCGCAACGACAAGAAAATAAGAAGAAATAAAGAGAGAAGAGGAGTCCGCACGGTCAGGGTGACAACACACCTGCGGCAAGCCGCAACAGAAAAAAAATCGCAGGAGTGCGACAAGCAAGATAGGGAGGGAAGGGCGGGAAGCGAACAGGAAGAAGCCGGCGCGGGAAGCAAATCGGAAGAAGCCGCGCGGGAAGCAAATCGGAAGAAGCCGCGCGGGAAGCAAACCGGAAGAAGCCGCACGGTTAAACAAACAATCCGCTATCTATTTGGAGCAAAGGATCGGTTTCCTCTGATATCATATAAAAAAGAGGGAGAAAACAGTCAAGAGGTAAATAAATCGCAAATTTTATTGCTCCCAAAAAAATAATTATTACATAGGTATGCCGCCTTATTTATAGAAATCAGGGGAGATGAGAGAATACAATAACCGATGTGGGACTAAATACAAGTCGGGCGGTATACGGGGTTTGACATGGTCAAACCGCTCACTATACAACCAATAACAGAACACCAAGCGACTAGGAAAGTCGTCTAACTGCCAGGTAAGACCGCTGCTATAGGCCGCCAGACCGCAACTGCGGGTTGGCACCAGACCCCAGTTGCTACAAGCTACCGGACAACAACCGCGGGTTGCCACTAAACTGCAGTTGCGGCTAACCATATGTTCGTTGTTGCGGCATCAACCAAACTGTTGCGGCTTCATCCAGATTGCTGCGGAACACCAACATACCACTATTGCACCTCTCTGTCAGACCGCTGCGGCTTCATTCAAACCGCTGCGGCCAACCGACAGACCGTTGTTGCGGCCTTCTGCCAGAACGCAGCAGCTTCCTTCAGACCACTACTGCTGCTGTCCACCTGACCGCAAGCTGAGGTACACCACCAGACTGTTGGATCAAACCGCTAGGTCACTGAGATAGATAGATCACTGCGGTTAGACTTAAAGACCGTCTGGTCTCTTCAAGCTCCAACAAGTATAAAATACTGATGTATAATTAAGAGGGATATGCAACTTAAATAAAACTAGTGATATATAAGAGAATATAGTATGAACTCATGAAATTACCTATTGCTCATCCCTAGAGAATAAGATGGGGAAAATATTCTTAGTACGGAGGGTAGGAATTTCTTTTAGTTTTAATATATTATTACCCCAATCATACAATTGTAGTGCATTATGATTAAAAAAAAGGTGAATCTACATCTATGCGAGTATAATTTTGAATTTTCTTCCTTGGAAAAAAGGAGAAACCAATCCCAAACCATTTCATTTCCCTAAAAATATAAAAATGTAAGGTTGATAAAGAATGACATCAGAACAATAGGATTGGGTCCGAGCATTCAAATCTACTCAAAAAAAATCTGATATTTCACTCGACACAATGAAATTAAAATGATTTAATTTGAGTCGAATTAAAACATCACATTTCTGATTTCTATCCAATTCTAGCTCGCTCAAAATATGATTACAGACACTTAAAATCAAAGTAACAATGTAATCATTATATTATTTATCATTATTTTATAAGCAAGAGCATAGGAAAATATAATTACAATCAGCTGAAAAAATTTTATTTTCAAATTCTCTAATAACCGGATTTAAAAAAAAATCAAAATTTGAGGACCTATATCAATTTCCAGTTGATTTCAAACTGAGGGGCATAAAATTTTCAAGATGGCATTCCTAGCACAACTCAAGAATCCGTGATGTTTCCTTGCACATATCCGCCCGAGATGTGCTTTGATAATAGCTGTGAATACGGTTTGGACTTCTGAACCCAAAAAAGCAAACCCAAATGCAAAATTATTACAATTCATGTCACGCCCAGAACAAGGCTGAAGGTCTGCGAACAACATGCAATTTATTATCATTTAAACACCTATTGTCATAATTCGCCAATTTTCAGCATCCAGCACAAAGGCATCTCACATAAACTTTCATTAAAAAAATTCTACAAAGTCTACTTGATTAGGCTTTTGTGTGGGCACAAAGGCACTGATACTCCTGGATGGGCCCACCCTCCTCTACAACCCAAGGATGCTCGGCCACTGCATGCAAGTTTATTCGGTGGATGGGATCTGCAGGGCCGATGTATTAATCAGGGATAACCACATTATAATGAGCTCGAGCGTAGGTGAGAACAAAATTGCATCAGTAGAGACGGCCTCTATACCTTTGCAGAGCAGACGTTCGATCAAATTCCTGAGTTGTGGATTGATGTTCTCGGGTAAGAGAAACTGGTTGTTCACGATCTAAAAGATAACTGAAATGAGTAAGTCTGACAGTTGTTGAGAATATATAACCGCCTGATGAAACTTGCATAGTTTGTGCACTTAATATAGATATTGGACTCTCTATAAATTGATTTTAGTTTGTATGGATGCCTAAGTGCCCAGGCTCAGGTCACCCAATTTAAAAAAGTTAATATGTCAGACGTCGAAGACCCAAGACATGAGTGGGATGCTGAGAATATAGAAACACATCAGAAAACTCATGACCTTGGGCACTTTATATAAACTGTGACCATTCCACCCCTACTACAACAAACTGATTTTAATTTGGATGTCTAAGGTCTAATAGGTATCAAAGCGGGTCAGGATTCATATGTTAGAGGTCAAAGATGTAGATATGATGGGGTGCTAAGAATATAGAACCACATCGAAAAATTTATGTACCATTGTGCACTTAATATACTACAACAAACTGGATCTAGTTTGTGCACTTAATATACTACAACAAACTGGATCTAGTTTGGATGTCTAAGTTATATAATATAGAATCAGAGCAAGTCAAGCTTCGCATATTAGAGGTCAAAGACCCTACACATAAGGGAGGTGCTGAGAATATAGAACCACGTAGAAACCTATATAGCCACGCAAGCTAAATATATATATCCTGACCCTTCCACGTACTACTTGATTTTAGGTTAAATAATAAGGTTATAGTAGCCTTACAGTCAAAAATAGAAAGGTCTTCTTACCTTGTCATAAGTTTCCTGTAGAGTGTCTCCCAGAAATGGATACTGGCCAGCAATCATGCAGTATAAAGTGATGCCTAAAGCCCATGTGTCGGCAGCTCTCCCATGATAGGTTAAGCCTGCAAAGAAAGAGAGCCGCCTGTTATGCACGGCTTGATGCAGGATTTGAGGAAGATGACTCGACTAAGTTCTCTCACCTAAACAGCACTCTGGAGCAGTAAAGACGGGAGTACCAGGAGATCTTCGTAGCTCATCGTTATCGCCCTGCAAAGCCAGTGCTTTTCTATCAGTCGACAATGTCGAGATTGCTAGGACCAGATTCACAAGGCTAGCACGTGAATATCAAATATGGTTAGGATATGAATACTATATCTACTATTACAATATATAAGGAAAACACTCTTTTTTATGTAACATTGTGGCCTCTTATTTTACCCATTCGTCAAGGTACCATTCGTATGAACGGAATTGGAATTCGATATTGTCAGAATTTGTCTAATTTCAATTCCAATACTCACCTAATAAACAATATTGGTGAATATCATAGAATTGATCAATTTTGTTGTTCGTTTGTAAGATAAAATTCAATCTTAAAATTACGCGCGCTAGAGAAAAAAACGCACATCCGGGTGAAAAAAACATGCCCGGAGAAAATGTGTGCATTCGGCCGAATAGCGCGCCCAATCAAAAATCAAAGCGCCCGGGCGAAATAGCGCGTGTCCGGGTAAAAAACGCGAGCCTAGACAGAAAACAAGCGCCAAGACGGAAAACGAGCGCTACGGCGAAAAACATGAGCGCAGACAAAAAACGAGCGCCCGAGTAAAAAACGCGCGCCCGAGCAAAAAACGCGCGCTCGGGAAGAAAAAAGCGCGCCTGGGGGAAAACGCGCGCTCGGGGGAAAACGCGCGCCGGGCGAAAAACACGCGCCCTGGCAGAAAACACGCTCGCGGGCAAAAAATGCATGCTTGTGCGAAAAATGCGCATCTCGGCGAAAATAATGCGCCCGAGCAGCAAAATATGCTCCCGGGTGGAAAATACGCGCTCGACAAGAAAATGTGTGCCAAACGAAAAATGCGCCGCAGGCCGGAAATATGTGCGCTCAAGCCGAAAATGGGTGCCTGGTCAGAAAATGAGTGGTTGGTGAAAAAACGCGTCTAAGTGAAAAAATTCCGTGATCGGGAAAAAATGTGCGCCTGGGCGAAAATATTCACAGCCGGAGTAAAACGCGCGCCTGGCCAAAAAATGCGCGCTTGGCCAGCAAATGCCGGCCAGAGCGAAAAAATGCTTGTCAGGCACGAAAAATGCGCGTCCGTGCGAAAAATGCGCATCCGGACTAAAAATGCTTGTCCGGGTGGAAAAATGTGCGGCGGGGTGGAAAATGTGGGCTTGAGCAAAAATTGCGCGCCAGACGGCAAAAAATGCACGGCCGAGCGAAAGAGCGCACACCGATGAAAAAGCGTGCACCGGTGAAAAATGTCCGCACGGGCGAAAAATTCACCCCATGGCGAAAAATGTGCGCCCGAGCGGAAAATTTCGCGCACTAGCAAAAAATGCGCTTTGGTGCAGAAAATGCGTACCCGACAAAAAATACACCCCCGGCCAAAAAATGCGCGTCCATGCGGAATATTCGAGCTCGGGTGGAAAATGTGAGCCCGGGCGAAAAAATTGGCGTTTGGGAGAAAAATGCGCAAAAATATTCGCGCTTGGGAGAAAATATGTGCGTCCAGTCAGGAAAAAGCACCCGACCGTAAAATATGCACACGGCCCGAAATTATCCAAATTTTATATAGATCAGAAAGAATTGACTTTAGTTCAAAATGAATTCCATGAAATTCATTAAAATTTCAATTCTAGCATTCAAGCCCGCAAACAAACAACAAAATTGAAATTGGACCTTCAATTCCAATTGCAGTAGATTAATTCCGTCCAAACGAACGGACCCTTAAAATTTTTCAGCCTCCTTCCCTTATATCTTTTCTTCATCGAACCAGGCTTCATTAGATCGCAAGGTCTATGGAGGGTTGAGGCATGTTCCCTAATCCTTGTTTTCATGTTACTCTTCAATTTTAAACCCAGCATGGCTGCACCCAGGCGCACCACAAAAATGGGAACAAATTTGAACATGACATAATTTGATCAGTCCACTTCCTACTCTTTTAAAGATTAGTAATAACTATAATAAGAGAACTCTATTAGTCTGTCAATTCACATCATAATAAACTGTTTTTTCATCAAAGAGGCGCCACAATCACCAAGTTTAGTTGGGCCATATGCTATTAATATAATGCTTAATAAATATTAAAGTAACAATTTATCAGCTTCAGTCTAGAGATAGGGTGACCCAGGGTAAGACCTGTGACCAAAAGTTCTGAAAGGTTAAGACCACATTTTTATTATTAATTTGTTAAGACCTGTGTGAGTATCGTTTTAATTCCACATCCAATATAAGAAAAATACATAGAATATAAATATAGAGTAGTTGGTTCTCATCCATAGGCTTATGCTCAAAGTTGAAAATGGGCTTACCGTTCATATATCTTGTCTGACTTTGGCCCCCTTAGATTCACACTCTTTAATACTGTGGTGACAACCGATGATTAAGTTTTTATTATTAATATTACTATTTATTCTTTTATAAAAGTTTTGTTAAAATTAAGTATTTTAATGTTGATTGGTCTTTACAAACATCCATCATGGCTGGGCAAATAAAGGGCCATTGGCGGGTAGGTAACTAACACTATGGCTACATGGGCTAGAGTGGGTTCTTGATGCATGAATACTTGAAGAGCTCTAAAAACTAGCATTTGAGGACAGTCATGACCGATATGGAATATTCATGAGGGAAATGCTTTTTGAGGTTCGTGACAGTTTTAGCACAATATAATGAGCCGCGGCAAGAACCTGTCCTGCAAAACAAGGTACATTAAATGTGTAATTAAATAATAAATACATACTAGATGACTAACCTCAAAAACTTGACTGACACTGAAATCTCCAATCTTCACTAGCCCATTGCTAGTTATCAAAAGGTTATCAGGCTTAATATCGCCATGGACAATATTCTGCATGGTTGATAAATGAGGTTCATCATACGGATTAGTAAGAATAATAACATCACGTGAACAAACATTTCTTAGGGCATATCATGCATAAAACTGCTAAAAAGAAAATAAATAAAATCATCTTTAGTTAATACATAAAAACACTATAACTTCATCTGTAACGTCTTATGCAAACTGATTGATGACTAACAGGGTTAGGCTCCGTTTGGTGGGACTTATTTTCACCGGCCAAGCGGTTACGACCGCATGAACCGGACCTTAATTAAGATCCGGTTCATGCGGTCGTAACCTCTTGGCCGGTGAAAATAAGTCCCCCCAAACGGTGCCTTAGTTTGGCATTGTATAAGCTGATATAGTGGCACAACAATTGTAAGTATCACATTTTCATCATGATATGGCATGTTTCATCCAAACTTTAATAGTCATCTTCTGTATGATTTCGATTTGAGAGAGTTCGTAAAGCCATAAAATCATTGCAAAAATGAAAGTAATCATATTGGTTTGATAAGGTGGTCATTTACGGGGATCTCCACCCCCACCCCCCTTAACTTTGAATAATCGCAGGAACCTCCCTTCTATCTTTCAAAATTACCAAATCCTCCATCGAAGTTTACATTGTTAATATAGGGGAGATCCTTGCATAACTACAAAGACCTCCCTTCTATCTTTCTAAACCTCCATGGCGAAAACTTCTGAAAAGTTACATATAACAATATATGCTTCAGAAAAAAACCAAGGGAAGATTGCCACATCTGAGGGAACTGAGGGAAGACAGAGCTGCTGCACCAGGTGCTCAGAGATGAGCTTGTGGCTTGCACCGCTGTCCACCATGATGATCGGGTGATCCCGCAGTGTGCCCGAGATTCGCATGTTCTGCTGGCCTGAGATCCTGCCCGTTAAAGCGCAAGATAGCTCCAACCAATGGAACATGGCTGCGTTCGAGTCGAGAGGTGTATCACCCGTTGAGAGTTCCAGGGCCTCAAAGTCAGTCAGGGTAACCTCAAGGTCGACGTCGCCGACGATGGCATAAAACTCCTTCACGGAGCACTCATGGTTGGGGGAGTACGGTTGGCGGCACCGAAAACAGAGACCCTTGCTACGAAGTTCATTGTACTCACGGTTCGAGAGGCGTTGGGGGTCGGTGGGCGGCCCAGCCGGTGTCCCAAAGGCGGCGGCCGCGGTGGAGTTGTGGCTGGTGGACGGCAAGGAGGGCAGGGCTGATGGAGGTCGGTCGTGGGAGCAGGTGGCTGGGGAAAGAGGTCGGCTTCCACCAGACGCGCCAAATCCATGACGTCAGAGACTGTGTGAGGGTGATGCGTGCGGAGACAAGAGCGGATATGTGGCAGTAGACCCTGCATGAAGAAGCCCAAGTACTGATCCGGTGGTAGCCCGGGAACGTGGGAGACCAGGGCGACGAACTCATCAACATAATCGTCCAGGACGGTTGTCTGGCGGACGCCACAAATATGCTCGATAGCGGAGGAGCCGAAGTAGCAGGTGTTATACTGCCGTATCATTTCCTGCTTGAGCTCGTGCCAGGAGAGGCACAGGTTGGTTTGGCGTAGCCACCAAGCCCAGTGGAGTGTTGAGCCGTCTAGGCCAACCACCACCATAGACACCTTGTTGTGCTCTGATGTATAGTTGAGGTCAAAGTATTGCTCCGTCTTTGCAATCCAACCCATCGGGTCAACGCGGACGAAGGAGGGAATGCCGAGGGAGAGGACGACCGACCTGGAATGGCCGGAGGCGGTTGCCCGAAGAAAACGGGCGGTAGTCCGGCGCCGAGTAGAGAACCGTTGTCCGCAGGCGAGACGGTGCCAGATGCGGCGGACCTGGCGGTGGTAGACGCCTGAAGGGAGTCAATCTTGGAGTGGAGAGCGAGAAGAGAGACATGCATGGAGGAGACGAGTTGCCCTTGAGCGTCCAAGCGGCGGCTTAGGGCTTCGGTGGTCGCGTCTGAAGGAAGATCGCCGGCCGATCGAGTGGTGGGAGCCATGGGCTGGCGACGTCCGACGGTGATTGCGGCTCTGGCCAAAGTCTGTGGAGAAGGGCTTGTGGCTTCCTGTGTGCGAACGGCGTCGATCGGTGCTTGCGGCGGCGGGTTAGTCGCGAACGGCGAAAGACAAGCCACTGCATGTGGGAGCACCTGGTAGCAGGCGGATCGGTCCGCGAAAAAAGAAAATAGGCGGATCGGCCCGCGACAGGTCGAAGAATGTGATGGGAGGGTTTCGGAAGCCGGACGGGAAGGATCGGCCTCACGCAGACTTTATCTGGTTTGGCGGTTGTTTCGCGAGTACCGGCGGCCTTCTGGCGTGCGGTGCGGCAGGGCGTACCAAATTGATACAATCTAGGAGAGGAATCTTACAAAGGAGGGCCAGCGAGGGAAGGAGAAGAAGGTTAGGGTTTGAGAGAAAACAAGAGAACAGTCATTTTCATAACACATTCAAGATAAAAATAATACAAGATCCACACGCCCTCCTATAGAAGAGGAGCGAATACAAAAAAAATTAACGAAAATAGGAAATACGGAAATTACTAAAAGTGCATCAACCAAACATAGCAACATATTTAATATTAAATATCCTCCGTGCTGACCCCGCCTAGGTCGTCCTCATCGGTCCAAGCCGCTCCTGACGCTCCCGGTTCATCCTTATCGGTCTGTGCCACGTCCGCCACTAATATTCGTAACATACAAACACTATGCATGTGGAGCAATCAACCTTCTCAAGAATGTGGAGCAATCTCCCTTCTCACCTCGTGACGCTAACTTCTTTGTCTAGTAACTATGCCTTCTCCTCCATAACCCTCTCCCTCTCCTATAGGTTGTAACAATCTAATGTAAAATATATATCTCTTCTCTTGACGCATAGCTACCAACCTTTTTTTCTCTCTCTTACTTGTTGTCAAAGGGTTACTGGATCTCCCTTCAAAGGATGTGTGAAATAAGATCATTATTGGTAAACCTTATAAAGGGTTGATGGTGGTTTAAAAGGGAAAAAGATGTGGTGTTTGGTTCCACGCTTGAGAGAAGTTCGAGAAGCAAGATGTGCTCCGCACACAAGCACATACCTTTATAGAGCGGGGGAGAAGTCGTCTTGGGCGAGAAGTAAAGGAGAAGGTCAAGCAGATAATAGTAAGGAGAACGAAGGATGAGGTGGAAAGTGTTGCATACCTAGAGCGGATGAGATGAGCTAGGAATCCAGAGCCCGCACGATGAGGAGAGCTGTGACAGGCTTTCAACGCATAGATTCGGCTGTGGGGGTTTGGGGAGAATGATGCAGAGCAAGGAGAGCTGCGGGGGTCGTCCGCGTCAGTCATGAACCCTAAATCTCAAATTATATCAGGTGTGAGTATCGAGTCATGAACACGTGTGACGCGTGAACGAGAAAAGTGGGAAACGCATATCCTGTGTTTCCTAATTAAATTTACTATTTAATTTAAATATTGTGTTTCCTACATTTCGGAAACACGTTTCCGCGAGTTTCTGGGCTTTTCCCGTATCTGATACGCGTTCGAGCCTATACGCGAAGCATTTTTAAGTATTTGTGCATCGTAGGTGTGAAGATTCAAGGGTCTCCTCAAAAAGACTCAGTAAGGGTTACTAAATCTCGCTCTGAAAGATTAGTACAGTGGTTCATGAGTCCCCAATATAAAGGACTCTAAAAGGTTCCTGAGCCTCCACATGGAAAAGTCTCTGACTAGCCTTGCCTATGCATTGCATCCCACAAACTGCGAAAGAGAGATTTTTGGGGAATCTCTATAAAAACCTCTTTATCATCTGCCTTGCTTTTTCTCTATAACTTAGAATTTTTTTTCACTTTTTTTTCTCTGTAACATTTCTGTGATGTATGTGTGATTTATGAAAATATATTCCATCTTCTTCCCCTCCCTTCTCATTAAGGAATATTCAGATCTAATTTCCACACTTTCACTCCCTTCTAATTTTACATTGTAAATACATATACAAAAAAAATCCAGACAACCCCTCCAGGATTTTTATGTGCACTTAACAATATAAACTTAAGGGGTGGTTTTGGTAATTTTGAAAGATAGAGGGGAAATCTCAGTAATTATGCAAAATTAGAAGGAGGTTTTGTAATTGAAAATAATAAACATGAACGCTGTTAATACTATATGCAGGTTGATAATTGCTAAACCTCATTTCTAAAATGGAATATTTGTTTCTTACATGAGCATGGAGATACATAAGACCAGCAACAACATCTCTGAAATATTTTCGAGATTTACTTTCTCCAATGCAACCTTCTGAACCAGAACCTTCCCATACCAACTTACCTTCCACATACTCTAGGACTGGAAATGAGATATAAAACAATCAATAAGTAATGTTCAGGCCTTAATATCTAAGAAAACTAAATTTATCTTATCCCAGAAACAAACTGAAGTAAAAAGGAACATAAGATTGTGAAAAAAATAAAGGCATTGAGTACCCATGTAAAAGTGATCTGACAGTGGATCATTAATAACCTCAATTAGATTTACAATGTTGGGATGTTCCACCATTTTCATGATTGAAACCTGTAAAAGTTAAGATCATTCTATGTCACTATTTGACAGTAACTTTAACAACTATTGCCAAAGAAAAAATAGAGGTAAAACGGAACAATAAACAAAAATTAGCTATTATGCCAAAACGTAATTGATTGCACCAGAAAACATAAAATATTACTTTTTTTCCTTATCATTTTCTGTTTTTAAAGAACGCATTTCAAAATGCCCATAAACCTGATTTTCGATAATACATTGATGAGATCGTTCGTGCATCATGTGGGAAATTATTGAGCCGACACATTTTGGATCGTCAGATGGACTATCACGTCCCGTGATCGCGACCGGGTCGAATTTTCCTAATTTTATGTATTTTCTTTTTTTGGAGTTTTATTTTGAGCGTTAGGTTAAATTATCTGCCAAGCAAACATGTTCATCAGATATATTTAACCTAATCCCCTCCTCCTTATGTCACTTGTAGCAGCCGGTTGAAAGGGGGATCGGGAGTTACGGTTTTTGGAAAGAAAACCACTCATTTTTTCCTTCAGTGTGACGACGAAGGTTTCCTCGCGGTTCGACGTCGTTGGGGCTGCCTCTAGGTGGTACGACGCCCACTACCACCGCCACCTGTCGTCCCTCCAGCCATCGACAAAGCCTCCAGCTGTTGTTTCTTCTGATGGAAGACACAACAGACGGCAATTGCCTCCCTTCCCATGCATGAGAGTCCTTCCAGTTGATAGCCATTCAGATCCGCATCTTCTGTCCTTCAACAACCACGAGAGTCTCCTCTGCCGCCTCCTCCAACCCCGCCGCCAGCCACTATCCCCCATCAAACAACCTTCCCATTCCCTTCCAGCACACAAACAACGCACTCTCCCCTTAGATTGCACCCATTCCAGCTGACAATACCATATTTCCTCCACAAAACAACAACCTCCTCTCCGCATAAACCCTCGGGCAGTCACAACTACTTGCCAGATTGCATCTGCCACGCCGATGGCCTCCGATTTTGTGTCCCTACACTGACAGCTCTTTTGGGTGAAATCCACATTTATTTTCATGTCTTACATTTGTACGAATACACTTCTATTGTTGGTATTATTGTGATTGATTAGTTTGACTAGTTATCTCTTGTAAGTGTGTGCTCCCATTGTCCTGCACTAAGTTTTAGTACTTTCAATTAGTTCGATAATTACTTGTTAACCTAATTAGAATTTTGGTATTGATTGTGATGAAATCTGCGATTATTTTAAAATCAATATTGTTTAATTAATTGCATGTTGAAACTCATTGTATGATTGAATCAATCACATTTGAATTAGAATTAAGGTCTATGTCGTAGGATTGTGCGTACTTGCATATCTCTCGCATTTTAGGGTTGTTGTTGGGTCTATAACACTTAGTTGTGATTGATTGTGTGACATCTAGGGTTAGGGAATCGCTCGATCACATCCACCTATAGATTCGCCCTGCGTCAGACATGCTCCAGATCATATTCTTTAGAGATATAATTCGGTTATTTTGAAACTCAATAAAAATTTATGATGTGTTCGTTTGGATGGAATTAGAATTACACATTGTAAATGAGACTGGTCAATTCCGACGACATTGGGAAGAAATTGAGATTACCTTAAAAATGGATTCCACAATACAATATGATTTTTGATTCCTTCTTTTAATTTGCAACCAAACAACGAAACTGCAATTGATCACAATTCCAAATCTGCGGGTTCAGTTACATCCAAACAGGTCAAAGGATAAGGTGAAGGTAGTGAGATGATAATGATCTAATGAGACTATAATGTTTGAATGCAAGTGTGGTGATGAAAGATGTAAAAAAACACGAAAAAGAGAGAAATAATTGGAATATTTTATTAATTTCTCATATACATACAAATATTTGTACACTAATATAGGAAGAGAGAGTGGAGCAATAATCTCATTCTAAGATGTGAGACTAAATTCTAAAGAATTGTGTTGTGGGTCGCTCACTCACGGGCCTAATCCTGCCGGTCGGGCAGCACAACAGGGGCGCGGCCCACACAACCCACCCTTCTCAGCGCGTGTTCTCTGCGTTGCGGATTGTTGAGGTCGGGGCGCGTGTTCTCTGCGTTGCGGGATGTTGATGTCGGGTCTGGATTAGTTGGTGATGTGAGGTGGCGTGTTAAGAGCTTGCATCAAGGAGGTAAAGGGTTTGAGACTCCGCCTCAGCATCCTGCAGCGCAGAGAACACGCGCTGAGAAGGGTTGGGGTGTGCGGGTCGCGACCCTGTTGTGCGGATCGACCGGCGGGATTAGGCCCGTGAATGAGTGGCCCATAACAAAGTAATGGGCTCTAGTTGGGCCTTGCTATGGAACTTTGAACATATTTTATTCAACACTTCCCGTAAGCTAGAGCATACAGATCGTAAGCACCAAGCTTAGATAGGAACTGATAATATAGCGAACGTCATAAGGCGTTAATGAGAATGCTAGCAACTTGCCCAGCAACAAGAACATGTTTTAATCCAAATTTCTTCAATTGAACCGTCTCCCAAATGAAATGGCAATCAACTTTGATGTGTTTGGTACGTTCATGAAATACGAAATCTTTGGCAATATGTATAACAACTTGACAAACCTAAAAGAGAGTGGTCGGTGAGGAGGGTTTAACACCCAGGTGACTTAGGAGGTTTTCCAATCATGTAAGTACATACCTAACAGAGGCCAGTGAACAACCACAGGCCATTTATTGTTGCGCTAGGTGATGAGATGTCCCCCAAAGTATGTACAATATCCACTTGTGGAACGATGGTCATTCAGAGAGCCAGCGTAGTCATCATCAAAGTAGGAAATAAGATATAAGGAAGAAGAAAACTTGTATACAAGCCCTTGTCCAGGAGTGGTCCTCAAATATCGGAGGATGCACTCAGCTGCCTGGAGGTGAGAAATTTGTGGAGCATGTATATATCAACTAACACCTCCAATAGCAAAAGATATATCATGTCTTGTACCTATAAAATAAACCAGCTTCTCTACAAGACAATGATAGTGCTCTGGGTTCGGGAGGAGTAGAAAAGAGTAGGAGGTGTGAGCTCAGAGCATGTGTTTGACATTCATAGGTGTATCAGCAAGCTTGCATCCAGAGTATTCAGTATCATGAAGAAGGTTAAGATAGTACTTCCATTGAGATAAGGCAAGACCATCAGCACGTTGTGCAACCTCAAGACCATCGAAGTATCAAAGATTTCCCAGGTCTTTGGATTGAGAAATAGAGATCAAGTGTTGCTTGATCATGTGTATTCATGTTAAGTCATCACCCGTAATCAAAATATCATCGACATCAACCAAGAGAATCACAGTCTGTCAAACGATGACGAATAAATAGAAAGAAGTTGACCGAGCATCGTGAACCCAACATCACGAACAACCTGATAAAACTTGTCAAACCATGCACGAGGAGATTGTTTGAGGCCATAAAGAGATTTTTTGAGATGACATGAAAGGGAATCCCCCGTGGTCTCAAACTCGGGAGGATGTTGCATATAGATAGTCTCCAGTAGATCGTCATTGAGAAAAACCTTTTTGACATCAAATTTATGCAACTGCCATTGTTGATGAGCAATTAGAGAGATTAAGAGAAGAACAATATTTAGTTTTGCGGCTGGCGAGGTCTTATTATAGTCAATGTCGGGTTGTTGAGTAAAACCATAAGCCACCAGACGAGCCTTGAGATGTTGAACCGTTCTATTCGAACCATGTTTGATCGCAAAGAGTTTGGAGGGCAGGATCCCGAGTTTGATTTGCCGAAAGAGCATCCATATTTTCATCCATGGTTGCCCGCCGTCCCGGATGCTGAAAAGCCTCCTATAGAGAATTATGGATGGAAATATATGACAAAGAAGTTGCAGATTTTTGAAGCACCGGAGAGAGGTGATGCAAGGATACATAATTAGCCGGAGGATGAGAGGTAGATGTTACTGCCGGATCTTCAGACCGCGTGATATCATTAGTAGAAGGTAACTGTCTTAGGGTATCAGAACGAGGACGGCGACGCGTATACACATGAAGAAGCGGTTTGAAGGGTACAAGGATTGGGGATGGAGTGGTGTAAGATGAGAAGTAATAGGAGCGAAAGGGCACGATGGGATTGTAGGTGTTGGAGGAGCTAGCCGGAAAGAGTGATAAGTCTAGTCTTCGATGAAGGTCACATCCGCAGATGTAACAACCTTGCAATCATTGGGAGAATAGCAGACAGAACCTTTTCGAGTGCAAGAGTAACTAACAAACACATATTTGATTACACGAGGAGTCGAGGAGTAAGCTTGTTGGTGGAGGGTCCAAGACAGGGGACATGACAGGAACATCCAAGAACATGAGACATGACTAGAAAGGAAGATGTGGAGGTAAATAGAAGACTAAAGGGGATCGCATAGTTGAGAATGGTAAAAGACATGTGATTGAGGAGATAGCAAGTTGTCGTAACTGTGAAATTCTAATAAAGCTTGGGAATCTTCATTTGAAATATAAGTGAACGAGCAACCTCAAAAAGGTCACGACTCTTGTGCTCAGTCACACTATTTTGTTGATGTTCACCCAGAAGTCGGCAATCACACTTGGAACACCTGAACAAGCATCATCGTCCCGAGTAATTTTCCTTGGCCTTTTTGTGTTGTCTCCAGAAGTGTTTGCGGCCATCTCCAGAAGTGTTAGCAGCCATCTCCAGAAGTGTCTGCAACCATCTCCAAAAGTGTTCGCGGCCATCTCAAGAAGTGACTGCATACGTCTCGAAAAGTGTTCGTGGCTGTCTCCAGATGTGTTCGCGACCGTCTCTCCGAGAGCCCTCGTGGTCTCCCCAGGTGTCTGTCCGCTTCTCCAGGAGTCATCTTGTCTCTCCAGAAGTGCGTCCGCTTCACCAGGAGTCCGCGCAACATATTCTCTCCCCACCACCACCCGACTTTTTGTGTACCTCGGGCGGTTGCGCATTTAATGTCATGCTTAATGAGATATTAAATGTCTGTTTCTTCAAGAACCGTCTGAGCAGCCTACCCTAATGTATAAATAGAGGGTCAGGAGTGCTTAGAGGGAACACCAGATTGAAGCCAGAATTTACCCCGTTGTAGGTGCGGTCACCAAGTTCTGTCCACAGTTGCTCTCAACCTCTCTCTTTTTTCATTTTGTATTCGCCTACTTGTAATGATTGTTTGAGAGTAATATAAAGGCTCATCGCAAGAGAGACATTTGTCGCGGCGGGTCAAATCGGGTGTTCGCCGCTGCCAGCGACACCCCTTCTTTTGAGTTTCTTTCCTGTCCGCCGAGCCCTCGCAGGGCTAGTAACCAGTCGATTGCGGTCTCCAATATATCCCCCGAACTCCCCTAGGAGGTTGCTGAGTGTGGAAGGTTGGGTGACAAATTTTTCTCCAACAGTTCGAACACGCGACCTTCAGATTCAAGCGGTTGGTGGAATCACCCCTGCAGTTAAAGGACATCAACAGTGTCCGCCCAAGCCCAGAAGCATTCTCATTCGCGCGAGTCCTCTGAGGAGTGTTCGCCCAATTCAGTGTTCGCCCACTTCAGGAAGTGTACACCCGTTGTGTGGATTCTAATCAGCAAGACATGCATAACTTTTGATACGTTTGTCTGTTTTCAGTCTGAAAAAGCCTATTGGAAAGAGCTCAAAAAGATCTATTCGTTGGCAAATGGGGTTCCCCGTTCAAGCTTGTTTCGAGCCCTCAGATATCCCGGAATCCGCTCCGTTTGAAATTTATCGCAGTTTTCCTCTTTTCGGCAATTTTTATCTCGAGGGAAATGTCGTCAAAGTCTTCAGAAAACTCTCACAATGATCCATAAGTGTCAATCAAAAAGAGCGACTTCAATCTTCTACTAGCTGCGGTTGTTGATCTCTCAAAGCATGTGGACTCCATGACCAAGGGGCTGGAGAATACTGGCGTCTTAGTGGATGGGTTACAAGAAAGACTTCTCAGGTTGAAAAGGAATTTTCATCGTCAATCTCCTTCACAGAATTCCTCATATGCAAAGAATTTTAGACCTCATTCCCCTCTTCGGGACATACACAAACTACCTCCTTCGCATCGATGTCATCTATGCCTATGGAATCATTGCCCGTCTAGCCTTATATTCCCCAATCTCTTGCGCACGGTGACCATTCCGAAAGAGCATAGTTTCCCGAGTTAACCGGAAAAAATCAGATTTAACAGATCCTCTTCTTTGGGACCAAAGGCTGGAAGTTGCGATAAGAAGCTCTTTTATGAATATCACCGAGGAAAAGGTCACGATACAGGGAGCTGTCGCGCTCTTCAAAAAGTGATAGAGGGAATATAAAAGGCAGATTAAATGCAGGAAAATATAGTTCGAGAGTCTGATCCTTCCTCTGACAAAGCAAAGAGATAGTCGAAGAATATCACCCACAGTAATAAAGTTCAGCTCCACAATGATTAAGCTCTAGCCTATTCGACACGTTTCCAAAGGAGGCATTCAAGTTAATGTCAAGAAGTGATCAAAGCCTATTTCATCCAACACCAATTGACACCAAGACGGACGCTTTGAGTAGAGAAGGTTGGGCACTCACTAGTAAACTCCGACACTCGCGTATTGACACACCAGCGGGCCATGAACCCACTGGTATCTTTATTTCTTTAACTTTCCATATTCCGTTTACAACTCTTGCTTATTGAACAATGAACATGTTTTTTGAAAAATCATAACACCTTTATTGCGCTGAAAGATTTTGTTAATTTTCCTAAAGAACCAAGCGGAGAATGTTATCCCACCTGAGCTCACGATCAAAGCCGGGCAGGTGAGGATCGTTCTTCCACCTTAGCCCACAATAAAATCCGGGCAGGTGAAGAACATCTTTTTACCACCACCGTCACGATAAAATTCGGCCAGGTGAAGAACGTCATCCCACCTATGCTCCACGATCAAATTCGGACGGGTGAGGATAGTTATCCCACCTTAGCATGCGATCAAAAATCCTGGGCGAGTGTGAACCATTCTTACCATCTTAGCTCCAAGATTAAATTCAGACGGGTGAAGAGCGCTACCGCACCTAGCCTACGGTCAAGAACCCTGAGCGGGTGAAGGACTTTCCTCCTCCTGACCCCGCGAGCAAATTTGGCCAGGTAGAGAGTGTCACCCCACCTGACCCCACAAACAAATCTGGGTCGGTGAGGGTCGTTTGTCCGCCTTAGCTCCACGATAAAATTCGAACAGGTGATGAGCGCTACCACACCTTAGCCCATGGTCAGGAATCCTGGGCGGGTGAGGATCTTTTCTCCATCTGACCCCGCGATCAAATTCGAGTAGGTAGAAAGTGTTAACCCACCTAAACCCACGACCAAATTAGGGCAGGTGAGTCCATTATTGTCATTTGAGCCCACAAACAAATTTGGACGGGTGAGGAACGTTGTTCTCTCCGAGCTCACGATTAAATCCGGACAGATGAGGTGCAGTATTACATCAAATAGTCTCGACGAGGAAAAGCTCCACAGGTATTACTACCTTGTCCTTTTTCTTTAAAGAGGTTGATAAGTAAAACCTCCGACTTCCGGGCGTCCAGAGTTTGTGTTGGCGGAATTGCCGATAAGATGGGATGTCAAAATCACATTCTCTGGATTTCATATCATGAGCGGTTGCATTGCGAGTAACCGCACCAAGCTGGAATTCTGTAACTTAAGAACAACCGGGGTTTTATACGAGCACTGTGAATAACTGTGTCAAGTTGAAATTCATTGTCACATTTTCTACTGGGAAGACTTATGAGTTGTGCGGACATTAAGTTGGAGGTCACGCGTCTTTCGGCAACTCTGTATATTGACTAATATAATGTGTGGTATCCCTCATGGTGGGCACACTGACTATCAACGCTATACTACATTGATAACTCTAATTACTCTTTGCTCGTTATATTAATATGCGAACACTCGTAGTGGGGTCGCCTGGTTAGTTTTCTTGTATAAGGATATTCATGTAGGCAAGTGTCTGCATGGGATCTTGGTTCCCAGAACCGCTGACAGACTTCCACGACAGATCTTAGTTCTGGAGCAGATATTGGATGACGAGACAGTGACCACTACTGATGGTGGTTTTCAAAGATACTTGGTTTGTTGGCGTGATAGACGAGAAACTTAGACCAGTTGAGTCATGGTCGAGGAGTTAAGAGTGTTTGGATGCAGATCTTCTAC
This sequence comes from Platanthera guangdongensis, assembly GCA_039583875.1. NCBI lineage: Eukaryota > Viridiplantae > Streptophyta > Magnoliopsida > Asparagales > Orchidaceae > Platanthera > Platanthera guangdongensis. Next base: position 85,596,046 of record CM077162.1, read on the forward strand.
AACACTACCGATCGGAGCACTCACCAGAGATGAGTGATTTCGAGAGGGGGAGAGTTGGTGGAGACCAACCTCGATCTGGGCGACGCAAAAGTACCTGATGCCGCCCGACCGGACCTCTATCGTCCATGAGATTTGAATATTTTATTTGTGTCGTTTTGCATTTTGCAACAATCATGTAATATTTACGATTTTTGTTTGGAATATATATATATATATATCTGTGTGTGTGTATTTGATAAATCCCTCTCCAGATGGCTCAACTCTCCTAGCAGGTTCAGCTCATTCTGCTTCCCATTCGGCCAGTCCAGCAGCAAAGGCTCTCCCGATTCGGCGGTTCACGATTTAGGGTTCCCGACCACAAATCCTGTCCTATGCGCGTCTTCTGTCCACGCCCGCTTCCAATTTCAGCGGATCACGAGACATCTCCTCACGTCGCGCAACGGTAACCCACGATCGAGCTCCAACAGCCGGCCACGACCTCTGCAACTTCTACCATGGTCGTTCCTGTGAAGATTCACAGTTTTCTTCGATAAATATAAATATGATGTTTCTATTTTCTTAAGGTTGGAGTTGATGAATGTAATGAGTGCTGTCGGGAGATTTCTGTGATTGCTGAATATTTTGTTTGAGTATTACTTCCTCTGAGTCTTGTAGAAAGTTTGGTTAAAGTTTAGAAAAGCTGCTCTGTTTTTTGGTACCTGTTTGTGAGTTAGTGATTTTTTTTTTGATTAAGTGTAAGGGTAATTCCCGTGTGAGAGTGTGAAGGTGAACTTGTGCTATTATTCATGTTGATTGATGAGTAAGATTTCATTGCGTGTGTCCGCTGTTGTTTGCAGGAGGAGCACTGACATTGTGAAGTTTTTCTCGTTGCTGTTGGATGAGGATGTTGGCTAATGTTTTTGTTGGAGGGATGATGAACAGTGTAATGTTATGAGTTTTATTCCGTGAATAGTGAATATTAGATACCTGCTATTGAGCTGTCCAGTGAACAGTCGAAAGCCAAGTGCAAGTCTTGCATTTGTGAGATTTCGTGGAACCACCGTGTGAGAGTCAGTGAATTTAAGATTGTTTAGATTGTGACTTCCTTACACAGTTGAGCGAGAGAAATTATGTGGAGCCTCTTGTGTGTGAGAGTGAGAGGCTTTTCTCCGTGGTGCCCGCGTGCGTAAGCGGACGACATCGGGGCGAGAGATCGAAGGTGACGAGGAATTCCTCACGGGATTCCCGTCGACTTCGATTGTGGAAAGACGCTTCTTTTCGTGGATAACTTGCTTCTATCTCTTCCTTTGCGTGTGTCTGCATTTTCTCTTAAGTTAATTAGATTCATCGCTAGGTTTTCGCTGGAATTTTTTCAGCGAACGCTACGACGAAAATTCCAAACGGAAACGTATTTGTAGTTCACAATTTTCATTTTGCTACGACAAGTGAAACAGAACGAAAGTTGCGAACTTCTTTCCCCGAATTTAAAATTGAACCATTTTTCAAGAAAATTCATTTTAAACAAAATAGTAATTTTGTATTTTACAAAAAAAATTAGTTGTTTAATTTCTCAAAGTTCGTGCAATGCCCACTCAAAATTACAATTCTTCATTGCATACATTTATGGTTTCCTAGAAAAGCCAACAGACGCGCGCAAACCCTGCATGTCATCCTACATCACCAAGTGTCCTTCGTGTGGCCATGATGCCCATAATGGGTGCAATGTCTCGTGTTGGTGTCACGACCACGTCCAGAGCGGCCTCCGCGGCTACTCCCTCTTCCACCACGAGAAGCAAGAGCCATCAGATCCTCAGAGGAAACATGCAGTGCAAATGAGGTAGTGGTATTGGTTGTTCCTGCTTTGGTCAGACGATGGTACACACTAGAATTCTTCAAAGTAAAGGGACTCGCTAGCATTTCAATCTTTGTTGTAGAGAAATTCAGATCAAAGCAATTTAGTAGCCAAAGTAGTATAAGATACTCATGTGGGGCCTGATGCTCCCCCTTGGCAGAAGAGATTTCCCAAAGATCCAAGATCTCATTAACAACGACCTTCCATTCTACGAAGTACTTTGTGACTGAACGTGTCATTTGTCTCAATTCAGCCATCTTGGGGTAGAGTTCACCTAAACGACTGGGAGAACATCATATGTAAGATATTACATAGTTCCTTAATAGTGTCACAGTTCTTACACATTTGTTGAACTAAAAAATTCACGGAGTTCAGCAAGAGAGCGAAGATCTGATATATCATCATTGTACCAATCATTGTACTCTTGACTTCCCACGATATGAATTGAAATTTGAGTAAGGTGGCATAGATATCGTATGCCCGATAGGGGCATAATCACACCCTTTTTCCACAATTGAAAGTTTAAGAAGGTAGGGATGATAGTAAGAAGTCTCGCTTTAGGAGGAAATGTATTGTTATAATACCCGAGGCGTACGGTCGTCGAAACGGTGCTAGTAACTGAGGATGACATGACGTAGATGTCGATTAGAAGGTTATACTTGAATCGCTGATGAGAGGGACTGGATTTTCTGATTCAAATCGGAGATGTAGTAGTGGCATCAACAGTAATGGGCAACGACATTGACATTGGTAGGTACAAGTAACAGTGGTTTCTGTCGATCAGCATCACTGAGCACGGCCGATGTCAACGGGCATCAACAACGACGGCATAGAAGGCGTCGTCTTCATCGATCGACAGAAGCAGAAGTCATGTTGATCGTCTTCATCGATCAGCAACAGTGGGACACAGAAGCAACATCTTCATCAGAGACGTCGTCGTGGTCAATCGACAGCGGAAACAAGAGGAAATGGCAGTTATGATGGCGTCTTCGTCGATCGCAGAGGACGTGAGATTTTCTTTAAAGAGAGAGGCTGGCTACACGCCTACACCGTAATTCCCTCTGATACCATGTTGTAAATGCCTTGATGCCTCAATAGAGGTACAAAGTTTTTTTTATATATAACAAGCATGTTACATAATGTATATAATAAATACAAAATACATAATATATCTAGCATGTACATTTTATGCCCCCCTTTGGTATTCGCCAACCAGAACTCATCCTCCAGCATTCTTCGACATACTGGATCCCCAAATTGGAGCAAAAACATTGAAACCAACAACATACTGACCTCTAAACCATTGTCCAAAGTACGAAATTGCAGCAAAATTCTTTGTTTGACCTTAATTTCTTGTGCAAGTTCTACTTGAAAGTTAATATTGTTCTTTGTTGTTTATTTCGATGAAGAAACATATTATTAGAGATCTAAATCTGTAATAGTTTGCCTGGTCATCGTTCTATTTGAAAGGTGCATTTGCCAAGCATTTCGTGGAATCACTCTTTGTTTTAATTCAACTTGCACTTATTTGTCTATCTAATTCACTTTTCAAATGTGATTGTTTGTAATTTGCTTTATTATTTTTATCGTTGTTATTTAATTTGTTGGATATTAGCATGAGCATTGCATCATTCTATGATTCCTTTTTGTTGAATAAAATATGCACAAAGGTCCATTGCAAGGCCAAGCTAGAGCCCCATTACTTCTTTAGGATTTAATCTCACCTCTTAGAATATGATTATTGTTGTTCTCTCTCTTCCTATATGTGCGAACAAGAAAGAATAGACCGAAATTTGGAATAACATAAATTTTTATTATCCAAAAAAGTAAGTATTACAAAAGTATAGCATCCCTTTTATAGAATGGAGGAGAGAGGAGAGATTACAAATAAGCAATGTGAGACATAATTACAGGTACAAGCGGCTATAAAAAACAGACCGCACAAGTCACGCGGTTAGACGAATAGGCTAACCGCTCGGCAACAACTGTAAAGAGAAGACAAGCTGCTAGGGGAGATCGCGAGACGGCCTGGTCTTCAAGTCTCCAGCGTCAAACCGCCAGACCGCCCGGTCTCCAATCAGCAACATCTCGGCTACCAAACCGCTGGAGAGAAACCGTCAGACCGCGCGGTCTTCAAGCCGCCAGGGTCAGACCGCCAGACCGCCCAGTCACCATACAACAACACTCCCCCTCAAGCTGGAGCATTGATGAGTCCAAATTTTACACTGATTTTTGGACTCATCTGGGCCAGTTTTATCGTCTTAGCACTGCACTTGAGAGCTATAATTGCTTATATTTGTTTACGTGTCTATTTCATGATTAAGTGCACTTTAGGCCCGTTTCTGTGTGCTTTATTTGTTTCTGTGTTTTTGTTGTTCTTTAGCCATGTCTTGAGAATGTGGTGTGCACTTTTGGTGGCCTATCTGCCTCTTCTGCTGGTGCAGGGTTCGTGTGCGTGCTCCGTAACCGCTCGGGAGACCCCGACGATACAGGAACACTGCGCACGACCACTGGACTTACTGTGCACGACCATTGATCGTGCGCCACCAATCGTGCGCATTACATTCTCATTTTTCCTAATTCTGCCCGGGGTAATCGCACGAGCACTGGCCGTAGTGCGCACGACCACTGGACGTGCGACACTGCTCGTGCGCGTTTACCCCTTGCTTTCTGCAAATCTGTCCTAGCCAATCGCACGATCAGTGGATTCAGTGCGCACCACCACCGGTCGTGCGTCACTGATCGTGCGCATATCTGCTGATGTTTCTGTCCAGGTTGCAGGTTTAATTGGAAATGGCGCACGATCATTGACCTACAGTGCGCACGACCACTGGTCGTGCGCCACTGATCGTGCGCTCTGCTTTTGCTGCCTCCGTATTTAAGGGCCTGCTCCGCGATTTAGGTCAACGCCCGTCATTTTCTGCGATCGGGGAGTGCGCGGGAAGCGCCATTTTACTTCTCCAGCTGCTCCATCACCTCCACCTTCATCCGGAGTCCATAGCCGGCTATTCCGAAGTTTTCCAAACCCTCCGGCGAAGCTCCCGGCCATTGACGACCTCAACTCCAAGCTTTCCACCGGAGTTGGAGAAGAAGACAACCTAGAGAACGGACTCAAAGGCCTTCGAGGTGACAGCTCGTTGGTACCGGAAGCCTCCTCGGACTGAGCCCGGAAGCGGATTGACAACTCGCTATTCCGGCCACGACCTGCGGTGGATCTTCACTCTCTATTGGTTTACTCCCCTTCCCCTTCCTCTGTTGTATGGAATGATATAACATTGTAATGAACTACATGTTTTATTCTATATCTAATGGGATGTTTGTAGTTTTCTTATGCTTGTAGTTGTGTATGTGAATGCGCCTCGCCCACTCCACATCCACTCCATACCCTTGTTTCACCTGATTGCACTTCGCACAAGAACACTTCCACCCATTAGCTTTCCGGCCACTCGCCCAACCGAAGTTCGGCATCGCGGCCGATACACTCACCTCACCTTGCGAACTGGTGCCTTCGACCCGCATAGCTTTAATTAGTTTATTAGATCAAACAACCACAATCTCTCAAGTCCCCTTTTTACTCTTTTTCTAAGTATAACCCTCATAACAATATTTTCTGAACTGTTGCCGCTCTATGCTAATTGCATTTCTCAAGAGACCGACACTCGGGGATTTATTCCCAAACTTTATTACTTGTGCGACCGGTGCGCTTGCCGATTTACAAGCATCAAGTTTTTGGCGTCGTTGCCGGGGAATGCAACTATAGAGCGACTCAGGATGGCTGAAAATATTGTTATAAGAGTTAGTGTTTTTGACTGTTGTTTCCTTGTGTAGTGTTTGCCGCAGTGAATGCAGGGTCGAGGCACAGGAGATCTAGTAGCCTACTACCCCTTTTCATTCAAGCCACTTTCAATGACTACTATTCAGCAGCAGACTTATAAAGCAAGCCTTACCAACCTCACATACCGAGCAGAAACGGGAAATAACAGTTTCGAAATCTCGCCTGACCTCATCGAATACATCATAGAAAACTGCCAATTCAGCGGAGACAGAAAAGTAGATGCATTATGCCACGTGCAGCGGTTCTTAGAAATTTACAACACTTGTACGCCAAACGCTGCCAACAACGAGCAGCAGAGGATCCGACTCTTCTCCTTCTCTCTGAAAGACGAAGCAAAGCGATGGTATCAAGATATCCGGAAGGGAATATCCTCATCCTGGAAACAACTCGAAGTGAAATTCTTGGCCAAATTCCGCCAACCGATGTTAGCAATAGACAATTACAAGGAGCTCATCACCTTCACCCAAAGAAATGAAGAGACCTTGTTCGATACATGGGAGCGTTTCCAGTCCCTGTGAAGGGAATGCTGCAGAGTGGAAATGTCAGACATCCTCCTAATCCAAACTTTCTACTTCGGCATCTCAGACAGATTCCGGCCATTACTTGACGTCGCAGCCGGTGGAACTCTGTTTAACAAATCCAGCGAGGATGCCTGGGAAGTTATAGACAACATTGCCCAAACTAGTAGGCATTGAAACTCTCTGCCTTCTCCCGACCTTCCGGTAGAGATAAATTCAGTAGTCTCTGATGAAGCCACCGACCACAATCCCTCGTCAAAGACAGAGCAATTTTTCGCTTATGCGTGCAAAATGATGGAGATGTTCAATGACCAAGCCACCACCATTCAGCGCCTACAAACCGCCATAGGGATTCTCATGGAAACGTTATTATGTTCAGTCAATCAGAAACAGGAAACGGTACATACTATGAGATTGAGAAGCGGAAAAAGCCTAGAGAGGGCCTCGCCTTCTGATCCTCCCGCACAATCACTCCGCGAGCCCATTGTCGATTTGATAAAGGAACCTCCGTCCTCACCGACCGCGCAAGAACCCATGGCAGTACCACAACCTGTGAAGAACGCCGTGAAGCCGCCATTTCCCCACCGACTGCAAAACGAAAAGGCTGAAAAGCAATTCCATAAATTCCTCGAGATCATGAAAGGAGTCCAAATAAGTATACCTCCGACAGAAGCTATCACTCAGATCCCAGGATATTCCAAGTTCCTAAAGAACCTCATCTCACGGCGTAAATCTTTAGAAGGACTGAAAACGATCAATCTCACTGAAGAATGCTCAACTCTCCTCGCCAACTATTCCCCAACCAAATGCAGAGATCCGGGCAGTTTCACCATCCCCTGCAGAATCGGCCTCCACAGATTCGGACGCGCATTATGTGATTTGGGAGCTTCAATAAATCTAATGCCGCTCTCCATCTTCCACGAGCTAGGAGTTGGGATTCTACAGCCCACCCACCTGAGGTTGCAATTAGCTGACAGATCGATAAAACAACCGGCCGGGATAGTCGAAGACCTCACTGTCATGGTCAACAACCTCGCCTTCCCAGCAGATTTCGTCATTCTCGACATGATGGCCGATCCCAAAGTGCCTATAATCCTAGGACGGCCCTTTCTCGCCACAGCCCGTGCCATTATCAACGTCGACCAAGGAGAGCTAACCCTAAGCCTGGGGGAAGAAACGATTTCTTTCAACGTCCACGAACCTCCCCAACATCTCAGAATCACCAACTACGACGAAGCAGATTTGATAGACGAACCAGACATGTACAGCGAAATGATTCTTGACCCAGCCGAGCCAGTGTGGGAAGAGGAAGATGCATCTGACACAACCGTCCACACTAATGTCCCGAGAACCCCGCATCCAACCAAAGAACCTTTCATCACATCTACCGTCACAACCACTGCCACAACTCTGAAGCCGCTGCCCAAATCCCTGAAATACGCTTTCCTAGAGGAAGGCACAGCGTGCCCAGTCATCATCTCCGCATCCCTCTCCGTCGACAACGAACTCGCCCTGGTCGATGTCTTAAAGAAATACAAAATGTTTTTGGACGTTCATTAGCCGACATAAAAGGGATCAGCCCGGCGTTTTGCATGCACAAGATTCTGCTTGAAAATCAATACAAAACGTTGGCACAACCTCAAAGGAGACTGAACCCCAAGATGCATGAAGTGGTACAGGCAGAAGTAATAAAATTGCTTGACGCGGGTATCATTTACCCAATCAGCGACAGCAAGTGGGTCAGCCCAGTGCAAGTGGTGCCCAAAAAGGGCGGGATTACTGTGGTGGCCAACGAAAAGAATGAATTATTACCCACCCGCGTGGTCACCGGGTGGAGAGTCTGCATAGACTACCGGAAACTGAATGAGGCTACCCGCAAAGATCATTTCCCGCTACCCTTCATCGACCAGATGCTGGAAAAATTGGCCGGTCAGGAATACTATTGTTTCCTCGACGGGTATTCAGGATACAATCAAATCACAGTTGACCCCGACGACCAAGACAAAACGACATTCACGTGCCCATTCGGCACCTTCGCGTTCAGGAGAATGCCATTCGGATTGTGCAACGGCCCAGCAACCTTCCAGCGATGCGTGATTGCCATCTTCGGCGACATGATTGGAGACTTTCTCGAAGTCTTCATGGACGACTTTTCCCTTTTCGGGAACAGCTTTGATGCCTGCCTCGCGAATCTAGCCAAAGCTTTGAAGCGTTGTGAAGATACAAACCTCGTCTTGAATTGGGAAAAATGCTATTTCATGGTTCGCGAGGGCATCGTCTTAGGCCACAAAGTCTCTCACAGGGGGCTCGAAGTCGACCAAGCGAAATCAGCATCATCAAAAATCTTCCTCCTCCATCTTCCGCCAAGGGCATCCGCGGCTTCTTGGGACCCGCCGGTTTCTACAGAAGATTCATCAGTAATTTCTCATCAATATCCAAGCCCCTCACAAATCTGCTGGCCAAGGACATCCAGTTTGACTTCGACAAAAAATGTATGCAAGCCTTCGAGACTCTCAAAGACCGACTCATCTCCGCTCCAATCTTGGTGGCCCAGATTGGACTTTTCCTTCGAAGTCATGTGCGACGCAAGCGATGTTGCAGTCGGAGCGGTGCTCGGTCAAAGGAAAAACAAAATCTTTCATACTATCTCCTACGCCAGCCGGACCCTCAACGATGCTCAACTGAATTATACCACTACGGAAAAGGAGCTATTGGCAGTAATCTTCGCTTTCGAAAAATTCCATTCGTACCTTAGTGTTATCTAAGGTCATTGTCTACACTGACCATGTCGCACTAAGGTATTTATTCAAAAAGAAAGACGCCAAGCCCCGGCTAATCCGTTGGATTCTTCTACTACAAGAATATGACATCGAGATCCGAGACAAGAAAGGGTCGAAAACGTCATCGCCGATCACCTATCAAGATTGGAGAGCGACACCGAAGGAGTTGTACCCAGCTGCGAACGCAACGAGATTGTAGACTGCTTCCCGGACGAAAGATTATTCGCCATCTGTTCGCTCACGCCGACAATCCCGTGGTACGCAGATATGGCCAACTACCTCGCTTGCAAATCTGTCTCCCCTCACCTGTCCTCGCAGCAAAAGCGAAAACTACTGTCCGACGCCAAATATTATTTCTGGGAAGACCCGTTACTATTCCGTACTTGCAACGACGGCATCATCAGGCGTTGCGTACCCGAGACCGAATTCTAATCCGTCTTAACACACTGCCACGATCGGGAGGCCGGCGGTCATTTCGGCGCCACCAGAACGGCACGCAAGGTACTGCAATGTGGCCTATTTTGGTCAACCCTTTTTAGAGACACCCAAGCATACGTCGCAAAATGCAATGAATGCCAAAGGACCGGAAATATCTCCAAGAGGGATGAAATGCCTCTTAACAACATGCTCGTCTGCGAACCATTCGACGTTTGGGGGATCGACTTCATGGGACCCTTCCCAATGTCACACGGAAAACTCTATATTATTGTCGCAGTCGACTATGTTTCCAAGTGGGTCGAAGCTGAAGCTGTCGCCGCAAATGATGCCCGCACCGTACTGAATTTCATACACAAGAACATTTTCTCTAGATTCGGCGCCCCGCGCACTATCATCAGCGACGGCGGGAGCCATTTCTGCAACAAGTCGTTCTTGCAACTCATGAAGAAGTTTGGAGTCCACCACAAAATCTCTCTTGCCTACCATCCACAAACCTGTGGGCAAGTAGAGGTCTCAAACCGCGAGCTCAAAAGAATCATCGAAAAATCCATCCATTCCAACAGAAAAGAGTGGGCCAAGAAGGTCGACGACGCCTTATGGGCGTACAGAACCGCCTTCAAAACCCCTATCGGTATGGCCCCTTTTCAACTAGTCTATGGAAAAGCTTGTCACTTGCCGGTCGAGCTAGAACACAAAGCGCTATGGGCAACCAAATTACTAAACATGGACATCGAAGCCGCAGCAGATAAACGCCGCACTCAACTGAACGAATTAGAGGAGCTCCGGCATTTCGCATACGAAAATGCGCGGATATACAAAGAAAGAACAAAAAAATGGCATGGCCGTCACATCATCCCAAAAGAATTCCAACCAGGAGACCAAGTCCTGATGTACATTACCCGCCTCCGCTTATTTCCAGGAAAGCTCAAATCGCGGTGGAGCGGCCCCTTCACAGTGATCGGAGTCTCCCCCTTTGGCGCCATCGAAATAGCCGGGAAAAGCGGAGACAATTTCAAAGTTAATGGACACCGGCTAAAATTATATGATGGCGGCGCAACCACCAGCGAATCTCAAAGCCTGCAGCTCGCCGACCCCAAGCAAAGCGATAGCGACACTCCTTGATCGACAATGGCAGCATCGACAAATGAGGACCACCACTCCACTCCGCAGCTACCCCTGCACGTTATTCACCAAATTTTGTATCTCAAGAACATATTTGAGCTTTTTATTTATTTATTTATTTTTCTTCAGACTGCAAAGAACTTTGTATTATAACTGCTAATACAGGTATTTGGTCCACCTTAAGGACGGTAAACAAAAGGGCTTTCGGGAGACAACCCAAGTTGGACCATCTGGTCCTGTGCTGTGCTTTGAGTTCTTTATATATATATATATATATATATATATATATATATATATATATATATATATATATATATATATATTTGTGTCCATATTTTGTTTGGCGTGCATATTTCAATCGCAGGTGCAGGAACTTTTGAGGCGCGGCAACTTGGCCGCACTTGGACATCTCGTCGCACGACTGGTATGCTCAATTTTGAGCATAGGTACTTCTTACCCTAGCACTTTTTAACATTTGGAATGCTTATTTTTACTAGTTGTCGAATTTAAGTCTGGGGGAGAACATGTCTGTGGTCACTACACAACACATTTTGTTGCATACCAGTCTCTTGTTTAGTTATTTCATGATCTCTGTCGCACACACTGAATCACCCACACGAGTGCGCTCTTATCCACGCGTGCAGCTCGAGTCAAATGTATTATTTTTGTGTAAACTTTAAAATAGTGGTGCTGGCTTCGGATTTCAGGATAGAGTAGTTCGAAACTCATGCAGTGCTCCTAATCGAGTACTCATGATTTGTGTAGAGCTAGTATAGATTTAATTTTTCTTTATGCTCGTAGATTTATATTTTTCTGCAGATGTAAATATTGTTTGTACTACTCAAAATCTGAATCTGGAGTAATCGAACGATAATGTAGGAATGTGTGTAGCCGCCACTAGACTCGTATTGCTCGAGTCGGGAGGAAGAATCATCTTTCTCGGTGGCTAAGAACTTGCCCTAAGCTACTCTTGAAGCATTGGTGCCCGGTTAGTCAAGAGTGAGCATGACGTAGACCATCATTTTGGCTAGTTTGAGACTTGTTTAGCATTTCCTACCCGTTAACCGCTGCATGCCAAATTTGTGCCTACCCCTTCTTTGATTCAGCTCCACTCACATTCACCAGGGCCTAAAGCTAAACCCACCATCGCAATCAATGCTTGAGCTTGTTTAAATTTACTATTTTGATGATGTTGTGATATGTGGAAATCGTGTAATGTGGTGCTGAATTCGTAAACTTTATGATTGCTACGTTTGGGGATTGCAAACGCAGAAAAGAAAAAGAAGAAAAGCGAAAAAGAAAAAGAAAAATCTGAAAGAATTGCTTTGAGAATTCTATCCTCATCCTATTTATTGATTTTGGTCGGGTTAGGTCGTGTACACGCCCGGTTTTCAAGCTCAGTCTGGGGGTGTGTTACACGTGCATTTTTAAGTGGTTGTATTGGTTTAGGTTTTTGTTCGCTCGCTTTGGTTGCGTGTAGCCTTCATGTTTATCATTGACTACCAAACCTTAGCGTAAGCCTCATTCTCTCCTACAAGTCCTACTGATTCACGCTTGAGTCTAACACGCGTCGTGGAGAGAGTGTGAACGTGCAAGCGTATGGTCCCCGACATTGATGGATATTTTTGGAGGTGATCACGAGCTCCGATCTTTGGCAATGCTCACCTTAGTGGTCTGCCTACTTTCTTCCTACACATGATCGCAAGATTCTCCAGAATTCTAATTTTGAGCAAATACAATATTTATTTACGCATGTCGAATAGTTTAAACTACGTAGTATAATTAAAACGTATTTCTATTATATCTTCTATGTCCATGATGTATTTGATTTCTCGTCTTACTTTTTTTTGAAATTTCTGAGCTAGCTAGCTATTTTCTAGTTCATGGAGTGATGATTTGCTCGGGACGTGCAAATGGTTAAGTCTGGGGGTGTGATGAGTCCAAATTTTACACTGATTTTTGGACTCATCTGGGCCAGTTTTATCGTCTTAGCACTGCACTTGAGAGCTATAACTGCTTATATTTGTTTAGGTGTCTATTTCATGACTAAGTGCACTTTAGGCCCGTTTCTGTGTGCTTTATTTGTTTCTGTGTTTTTGTTGTTCTTTAGCCATGTCTTGTGAATGTGGTGTGCACTTTTGGTGGCCTATCTGCCTTTTCTGCTGGTGCAGGCTTCGTGTGCGTGCTCCGAAACCGCTCGGGAGACCCCGATGATACAGGAACACTGCGCACGACCACTGGACTTACTGCGCACGACCACTGGTCGTGCGCCACCGATCGTGCGCATTACATTCTCATTTTTCCTAATTCTGCCCGGGTAATCGCACGAGCACTGGCCGTAGTGCGCACGACCACTAGTCGTGCGACACTGCTCGTGCGCGTTTACCCCTTGCTTTCTGCAAATCTGTCATAGTCAATCGCACGATCAGTGGATTCAGTGCGCACGACCACCACTGATCGTGCGCATATCTGCTGATGTTTTTGTCCAGGTTGCAGGTTTAATTGAAAATGGCGCACGATCATCGACCTACAGTCGCACGACCACTGGTCGTGCGCCACTGATCGTGCGCTCTGCTTTTGCTGCCTCCGTATTTAAGGGCCTGCTCCGCGATTTAGGTCAACGCCCGTCATTTTCTGCGATCGGGGAGTGCGCGGGAAGCGCCATTTTACTTCTCCAGCTGCTCCAACACCTCCACCTTCATCGGGAGTACATAACTGGCTATTCTGAAGTTTTCCAAACCCTCCGGCGAAGCTCCCGGCCATTGACGACCTCAACTCCAAGCTTTCCACCGGAGTTGGAGAAGAAGACAACCTAGAGAACGGACTCAAAGGCCTTCGAGGTGACAGCTCGTTGGTACCGGAAGCCTCCTCGGACTGAGCCCGGAAGCGGATTGACAACTCGCTATTCCGGCCACGACCTGCGGTGGATCTTCACTCTCTATTGGTTTTCTCCTCTTCCCCTTCCTCTGTTGTATGGAATGATATAACATTGTAATGAACTACATGTTCTATTCTATATCTAATGGGATGTTTGTAGTTTTCTTATGCTTGTGGTTGTGTGTGTGAATGCGTCTCGCCCACTCCACATCCACTCCATACCCTTGTTTCACCCGATTGCACTCCGCACAAGAACACTTCCACCCATTAGCTTTCCGGCCACTCGCCCAACCGAAGTTCGGCATCGCAGCCGATACACTCACCTCACCTTGCGAAGCGGTGCCTTCGACCCGCATAGCTTTAAGTAGTTTATTAGATCAAACAACCACAATCTCTCAAGTCCCCTTTTTACTCTTTTTCTAAGTATAACCCTCATAACAATATTTTTTGAATTGTTGCCGCTCTATGTTAATTGCATTTCTCAAAAGACCGACACTCGGGGATTTATTCCCAAACTTTATTACTTGTGCGACCGGTGCGCTTGCCGATTTACACGCATCAAGCATATATATCAATCATGCCCAGCTTGTCGCAAATGTGAAAAGAGAAAACAGACACAGGCTTGATGAAGATATCTGCTAACTCGTTGTCGGAGATAACAAACAGAGTACAAATCTGTTTCTTCAAAATCTCTTCCCGAATAAAATGACAGTCGACTTCAATGTGCTTTGTTCTCTCATGAAAGACCGGATTTTTGGAGATATATATAGCGGTCTTGTTGTCGCAGAACATTGGTAGAGGATGGTTGTAGATCCTCTCCTAAGTCAAGTATGAGAGCCCGTAACAACTTTAATCCATACGTAGTCGACGCCATACTTCGATATTCCGCTTATGCACTAGACCTGGAGACGACAGACTGTTTCTTGCTCTTCCAGCTCACAAGGTTTCCCCCCACAAATGTGAAAAAGCCCAATGTGAACTTGCGATCTCCTTTGTCATCAACATAGCTAGAATCCGAGTACGCTTCAAACTTTAAATGATCATTCTTTTGAAACAGTAATCCTTTACCTGGCGCCGCTTTAATATATTCCAATATCCTCTAGGCAAACTGTAGATGTCACTCCCTATGAGCTTGCATGAATTGGCTAACCTTGCCGACAGCGTAATAGATGTCGGGTCTGGTTACCATGAGATAAATGAGTTTGCCGACCAGACGCTTGTACCTCGTAACATCTGATAGAGGAGGCGAGTCATCTGTCCAGGTTTTATCTTATCCAGTAGCCATGGGGCATCGGTCAAGTTTAGCCCCAGTCAACCCTGTCTCTTTTAGAAGATCAAGAGAATACTTACGTTGGGAGAGGACCAATAAGTTGGGCTTTCGAGAGATTTCTATCCCCATAAAGTATATTGGGGAGCTCATATCCTTCGTGACCAGGTGTTGACGGAGATGTTTCTTTGTCAAGGCTACCTCAGCCTGGTCATCTCCAGTGAGAAGAATATCATCCACATATACGGCAAGAACCACCAGACCGAGGGAGGTTTTGTGAATGAACAATGAGTGATCGACAGAACTTCTTGCGAAACCCACGGCCGCCACAATGCCGCTAAACTTGTCAAACATAGCCCGAGGGCTTTGCTTTAGGCTATAGATGACCTTCTTCAGCTTGCATACCCGTGTCTCCCCCGGAGCAACATACCCAAGAAGTTGCTCCATGTAGACATCCTCCTGAAGATCACCATACAGAAAGACATTCTTGACATCCAGTTGGGAAATGGGTCAATCCTTGTTGACGGCCACGGAGAGGAGTACCTGAATAGTGCTGAGGCGAGCAACAAGAGAGATGTCAAAATAATCAACACCATAAGTCTGAGTGAAGCCTTTGCCGACAAGGCGTGCTTTGTAACGATCCACACTGCCGTCTGGACTGAACTTCACAACAAAGACTTATCGACAGCCAACAACATTGGTGCCCAACGGAGGAGGAACAAGGGTCCATGTACCCCGTTCAGTGAGGGTGGCAATTTCCTCATCCATGGCAGCCTTCAAAAGGAACAATAAGTGTTTCCTGGTAGGTGCGGGGAGTGGCAGTGGCAGACATAGCCAACACAAAAGTCCTGCGAGAAGGAGTAAGACGAGCATATGAAACAACAGCAGCAAGCGAATGCTGGGTACATGTTTGCACCCCTTTGCGAAGAGCAATGGGAAGATCCAGTTCGGCGTGTTCCTCAGTATCCGGTGCATCCGTAGCGGAGAGAGCTGGCTCGGGAGTAGAGAGAGATGACCGCGAAGAAGAGGAAGACAACGGAGGCGGAGAGAGAGGAGGAGACGGTGGATACGGCGGAGGAGGAGAAATCTCGGTAGGTGTAAACGGGACGGAGAGGACAGTAGGAGAAGCAGGAACATCAGGAAGAAAAGAGGAGTCACGAGAGAAATAGGACGCATTTTCGAAGAAGGTTACGTCCGCGGAGACGAACTGCTTGCGAAGAACAGGGTCAAAAAACAATAACCTTTCTGAGTGCTAGAGTAACCTAGAAAGACACATTTGGTGGCACGTGGGGAGAGTTTGTCACGGGTGGCAGAGGGAGCGTGCACAAAAACCGTGCACCCAAAGATACGCAGAGGGAGAGGAAACAGATCCTTGCCCGGATAGTGAATGAAGAATGTGGTTTGACCGTGGAGAAACGTGGAGGGAATGCGATTGATGAGATAGCAGGAGATGAGAACGACATAGCCTCAATAGGAGCGAGGAACATGCATTAGTGTCATCAGAGTGCGAGCGACATCAAGGAGGTGACGGTTTTTGCATTTCGCCACGCTATTTTGCTGTGAGGTATAGACACAACTAGTTTGATGAACAATCTCATTTTGCATACAGAAGGAAAACTGTGACTAAGATATTTTTTGGCATTATCAGAGCGAAAGATTTTAAAAAAGACATAAAACTGAGTTTTAATCATAAAATAAAAAATTGTTCATGCAAAGAATAATGCGGAGCTATATTTTAAGAGATACACCCACGTATAGCGAGAGAAATCATCAATAAAAGTTACAAAATATGAACTACCACGACATATGGTGAGGGTAGGAGCAGGACCCCAGACATCGGAGTGAACGAGATCAAACGGACGGGAAGATCCACAGCCTTGCTTCGGTGGGAAGGAGGAGCGGTGATGCTTGCCAAGCTGACATGCGTCACAGTTGAGAGGAGGACTGTGCGGAGGGAGGTGGGGCAGAAGCTGAGGAAAAAGTCGTGGAGGAGGATGACCAAGACAAAGATGTCATTGCAGAAGGTCTGTAGAAGAGGAGGAGAAGGCGGACAGAGCGGAAACGTTGTCGAGAAAGTAGAGGCTGACGCTCTTAGTCTCAGTAGCAATCGTCCGTTGCGAGCCCGAATCCTGAAAAGAACAAGAACTAGGAGTGAATGTGACGGAACACTGTATTTGCTTGCACAGAGAAGTAACAGATAATAAATTGCAAGAAAACTTGGGCACGTAGAGAGTATCTGTCAAGCGAAGAGACGAAGTGACTTGAACCACTCCCGTTTCATTGACCGATGAGGGAGAGCCGTCCACAATAAAGACCAGGGGAAACCGATCATGTGTTTCTAGGAGAGAAACACTGAGAATTGTCGGTCATATGATTGGTAGCACCAGAGTCTATCAGTCATTTACCTTGAGTAACGACGTGGGCACTACCTGAAGACGTGACCACCGAGGCGGACTGCTTCGAAGAGGAGGTAGAAGAGTCCCCAGAGGGGCGAAGATGTGGATGTTTCATCCAGCAGCGATCAATCGTATGGCCGGTGCGGCCACCGTGAGAGCAGAGAAAGCGGGAAGAACCACGCTCGCCGGATTGGTGGGTATAGGTGTCGGGGAGAGCCATAGAGAAGAACAGAGCGGACAGAAAGGAAGCCGCGCAAACAGGGAAAAAGAAGCCGCGCGGATAGACAAGAGGCCGCACGAAAGCAACAGTTCACGCGCGACTGGGAGGTCGCGAAAACAGGCGCAAGCAGAAAACAGAAAGAGGCAGACAAGGAGTCGCGCGAACAGGAAAAGAGTAAACCGCCCGAACAGAAAAGAGGCCGCGCGAAAGGAAGAGATCGCTGAGCGAAAGCGAGCCCGCGAAAACAGGTTGCGAGCAGAAAGCGAAAAGCCGCGCGAACAAAGACGAGGTCGCGCGAAAGCAAAAAAGCAGAGAGAAAAAGGAGGTAGCGAAGACAGGTCGCGAACAGGGAGAGAGAGCGCAAACAGAGAGGTCGTGCATACAGAGGACAACGACAAGGAAGAGAAGGAAACCGCGCGGACAGGGCGCAAGGAGGGGACAAACCGCGCAGACAGAAGCGCTCACAGAATCAAGCGGAAAAGATCGAGTACTCTGATACCATGTGCGAACAAAGAAAGAATAGACCGAAATTTGGAATAACAGAATTTTTATTATCCAAAAAAGTAAGTATTACAAAGGTATAGCCTCCATTTTATAGAATGGAGGAGAGGGGAGATATTACAAATAAGCAATGTGGGACAAACAATTACAGGTACAAACGGCTATACAAAAACAGACCGCACAAGCCGCGCGGTTAGGCGAATAGGCTAACCGTCCGACAACAACTATAATGAGAAGACAAGCCGCTAAAGGAGGCCGCTAGACCGTCCGGTCTTCAAGTCGTCTGCGTCAAACCGCCAGACCACCCATTCTCCAATCACCAACATCTTAGCTACCAAACCGCTAGAGAGAAACCGCCAGACCGCGTGGTATTCAAGCCGCCGGGGTTAGACCGTCAGACCGCCCGGTCACCATACAACAACACTATATAATTGTACAGACACTTGTATGTATGCATATAAGAATTAATAAAATATTTTCAATTATTTCCCTTTTCTATGTTTTTTTTACGTGTTATCAGAGCAAAGAAAATCTTGATTCCTTATTCTTTTGTGGTTCACTATAGCTCTTGTTATGTGCTTTTGTGAACTCATTTGTTTTTCTAGCGACCTCTTTGTCTAACCGCTTCTCCTTTCTACAGGCCTAACCTGGCTTTTTTGTGATCTCCTCCGTCGTCAGCTCTCCTTGGTTCCTTTTCATAGGATTTCAAGATGTTCTCTGGACGCACCGCCTTCCCCTTTTGTCCGCCGAGATTCTATGGGCTCTGCGATCTCGCTACCTGTTCCCGCAACCTCGTTTGATTGAGAGCGGGAGTACTTTGTCTGCCTCTCCTACTCCCATCGTTTCTTCTGCGAACTTAGTGTCTGCCTCATCTGCGAGCACAATATCCACCTTTCCTGCTCCCATTATTGTTTCTGCGAACTTTGCGTTCGCTTCTTCTGAGCTCGTTGGTTCTCTAACGCGCCTCCGACTATTGCCGAATTCCTGTCCACATTTTTAATCGTCGATCCTGTCCGAAGGAGCTCAGTCCCTCCTCTGCCATGCTTCCTCTTTCCTGCGAGCTTTCCTAATAGCGAAGCTCTTGTCCCCTGCCACTCGCATCAGTCAAGCTCCCGCACAGCTGCTGGACTTGATCGCGACGTCAGTGTAACCGCATGCACTTTCCCACAAGTTCTCTTGCTTGCCAAGTTCTTGGTCTCTGCTTCTCACGAGCTCTTTCCCACGAGCTCTCTTGCTCGCCAAGTTCTTGGCTGCTACTGCTTGCCTTTGCCAAGCTCCCGCTTAGTTCCTCGGTGGGACCGCATACTTAGTGTGTCTGTGACCTTTGCGTGACCGCTCCCTCGACCCACCTCCCCTCAAGTCTTGTTGCGCTCCTCACCTACTTCAATGGAATTGAATGATGCCCCGTCTATTTCATCTTGTGTTGCGTCACCCCTACCTGAAGTTCATGATGTGCTTCGAATCACAACTATCTCTCTTAGTGGGAAGAAAAACTTTGTTTAGTGGGTGCACTCCGTTCGTCGTGTTGTTCAGACGAAAGGCCTCCATCATCTGGCCAAGGCTACTACTGAGTTTATCGAGAATTGGCTCCACGGTGACGGTCGTACCTAATCTTGGATTCTAAACTCGATGGACAGTGAACCATATCGCGTGACCATGTATCATGAGATGACCAAGATAATGTGGGAGGAACTTCATGCCCTCTATTCTATCAAGGACAGCTTGCAACACCTGTTTGACATCATCAAAGACATTCAATCTCTCAAATCAGGGGTGACTGGGACTTAACCTCATTTGTTGCGCGATCAAAAATTCTAATCGACGCCTAGACTCGACATCAGCCTATAACAATTGATCTTGTTGCCCAACATGCTCAGAAAGAAGTCGTTGGCATCTCCATGATGATGGCTTATGTTCCACCTTATATCCACAGCGTTCGGTCTTAGATCCTATCTTCCCATTCCTTCACTTTTGGATGTGTGCTCCATGCTTCCCCCCTGCTCCCCGGACTCTCTCTGACTCTCCTCCAACACTCTTCTACATCTCGCCCTGCTTCGCAATCAGCACATGGAGCTCGCACCTCTTCTCGGGATAGGGGCCGTAACGGAAGGACTCATCCTAAGTGTACTCATTGTAATCAAGATGGCCAGCTTGAGGCAACATGCTATTGTAAGCATGGTACGCCCCCACAAAAAACATGCATCCATTACGATCGATACTTCTTCCACCACTTGTACCGACATTGATGACTTGCGCACCTAGCTCCAGCAAATTCAGGGGATCATCAATCCTTCATCTAGCTCAGTTGTGGCAATCTCTGATGAAGGTATCTTCTGTCTCTCCTATAGTCTAACTTGGATCATGGACTCGGGTGGCACACATCATATTAATCCGCAGAAATCACCTCGGTACTTGAACTCTTTGCAACCTAAGTTCATCACAGTGGCGAATGGTGACACCACTCTGGTTTTCAGTTCTGTTGATGTGCCTCTCACTTCATCTCTCTCACTTCACTCAGTTTTTCATGTTCGGAACTCTCATTTCAACCTTTTCTTTGTTAGTCCTCTTATTCAGGACCTTGATTGTTTGGTAACCTTTTTTTCCTCTTCTTTTGTCATACAGAATCGACACACGCAAAATATCATTGGTAAAGGAAGACTATCCAACGCGCTCTATACTCTGGACGTCTCTCCCACTGTTCTTCCATCCGTCATTTTTGTTGATTGGCATCGGCATTTGGGTAAGCTCCTCTCCCAATTCTCAAGGTAACTCTTTTCGATCTATCCCTCACTGACTTCACTTGCGAGTCGTGTATCTTCGGAAAACAACATCGTTCTTTTGCTCTCCCTCATTATACTCAGAGCAATGTTACTTTTGATTTAGTGCATTCTGATATTTTGGGACCTTATAAAACAATTAGTGTTTCTAATTACCAATTATTTTCTTATATTTATAGATGATTACTCTCGCACGACATTGTTGTTGTACAACCCTGTATTTGCCGATTGGGACCCTTCGAAGAGGCCAAACCAAAATGGCGAGTTCGACCCGGGCGAGTTGAAGCGGCGAGTGGAGGGTAGACCTCCCTGCTCGCCCTAGGCGAGTGTGGGCGAGTATAGTCCCTTGGGTTGCGCTCGCCCCGAGCTCCAGGTCAGCGGTCAGCGAGTGAGATAGGATGGCTTGCTTTCAGCCAGGGGTTAAGTGCGGGTGGCAAGTGTCAGCTTCACCGTACACTCGCCACCTCCAGGCGAGTAGGAGCGATGTGGTCGGCTCGCACAGGTGTATTTCTCCAGGGGACACATTCTGGTCTGCTAATAGCCACTCCAAACAGCGGAGTTACATCGTTGGCAGACCAATTTGGCCTGCGTTTAGTAAAACCAAAAGACGGGATTCCGCTATTTGCAGACATTCTTGGAAAACTATAAATAGACCCCCAAGGGAACCTTTAGAGAGGGCTCCTTTTGAGCTCTCTCCTCTGGTCGATCCTAGTTGGTTGGAGTTTCCTCACTGTTAGCTGTGATTTCTGGGTGGACAGTTTGGTGCTCCTCAGTGCCCCATCTCGGGATTGTTTAGGGGGGAAGTTCTCTTTGATCATCCGGGTGTGTAGCGGGACCTCGCTGCAGCTCAGGAGTCTTTTTCTTTGTTCTAAGTAATTGGGCAAGAGTTTTGACTTGGGAGAATTAAGTGCAAGTTGCCCCCATCGATCTGAACTCCTCGTTGAGTCGTGGTTTTTGGGTTCAACATTTTTTGTGCGCTGAGCGTGGACATAACTTGCACGGAAAATCTGAGTGAGTCACATGGTCGGAGACGAGGAACAAGAAGACAACCCAGGCGAGTCGCCCAACTTGGACGACTTCATGAGGACGAGTGGCTTGATCGAGCTTACGAAGGCAGTCATGCAGACCCTGTGGTGGAGACCAGTACTAATCTGGACACCGCAAAAGTATCTGACGCTGCACCCGACCGGACTCCTACCGGCCCTAAGTCTTGCACATTTTATTTGTCATTTTTGTTTGTTTGGCCATTTTGTGTTTGTAATTTATGTACTTTAAAATTTTGTGTGTGTATATATATATATATATATAAGTTCGTTAAAATATATTTATATATATAACAAAAATATACATATATATATATTTAACAATTTAGCCGGTCCAAATTCCCTGCCTAAGTCCCGATCTTTGCACTGGTCTTCTTCCCCGGTTCAGCAATGGCACACCAAGCACAGTTAGGGCTCAGCTCAGTCCCGATTTCTACGGCTACATGGGGTGCGAGCATCACGTGGCTACCACGATCCAACTGCTCTCCACGTCGCGCGGCCTCCGCCCCTTCTACAGCCTGCACGAACCCTATTTCCGGCAGTTTCCGCAACTTCCCCACAGCCACGATGGAGCTCTGCCATGGCCGCCCATGGAGGTTACCTGATTCAATTTTATTGTATATAAAAGGGGGATTTCTGTAGTTGATGTGGTGGATGAATGTATTGGTGATTGATGAAGAATACTTGAAACTGTGAGTTTTGTTGTAGTTACCTTTCGAGAGGGAAGATGATGAACAGTTCTGTGAATCTGCTATTTCTCTACTACTGTTAAGTGATTAGTTGAATGTTAATGAAAATCTTGTTTAGAATTCCTTGCTTCCGGTGAATGAGAAATGGATATATGTGAAATGTGTTGCTTGCTTCCCTCAAGGGCCGTCGTTGATGAAGATGGAGGACTTCCTATAGTTGTAATTATTGGATAATGTTTTCCTGTTTAGGAGTTCGGATGAATAATTGTTGATGATTCTTCCGTGAAAATAAATAGATGTTAGTTTCTTGGAGATCCCCTGAGAGTTCGAGTTTGGTGTTATTTGTGAGTCTTGTGTCGGGTTGTGATTACCTGCTTAGAATTGACCTTCTTAAAGAATGAACGAGAGTGAAAGTGAAATGTCTGTTTAGGATAAGAGGAACAGTAAAATCATTTTCACTGTGCTTAGTCAGTGAAGTGTGAAATTTTGTTTTCGTGAATAGTTAGAGAATTAAATAGCTTGTTGTGGTATAGGAGATAGCAAAGTTGTGCTTAGAGAGTTCGTGGAGCTACTTGTATGTGAGTGAGTGAATTTTAGGGTGTTAAGTTTGTGGCTTCTCTAGAGTGAGTGTTTCCGTGGAACCACTTTCGTATGAGAGAGAAATTCTTTGTGATGACCGTGTGCGATTGCGGCCAACCTCGGAGCGGGAGATCGAAGGCGATGAGAATTACTCGTGTGATCGCCATCGACTTCAAATACCGAAAGACGCTTATTTTCGTGGGTAACTTGTTTCTTGCTCTTCCTTTGTGTGCGCCTACATTTTCTCTTAAGATAATTAGATTCATTGATCGGTATTCGCAAGAATTTTGTCAGCGAACGCTACGTCGAAAACTCCAAACTGAAACGTATTTGGAGTTCATGATTTCCGTTTTGCAACGATAAGAGAACGGAACGAAGTTTGCGAGGTTCCTTCCCGGATTTAGAAATTGAACCATTTCTTTTAAGAAAATTTAATTTTGAAACAAAATAGTTAACTTTGTGTTATTTTCCTAGAAGTTGCTCAATTTCTTAAAGTATTTGTCATGCACGCTCAAAATCTTTGCAAAAATTAATTTAATCATCGGATGCATTTAGTGTTTCCAATATGGTAATGGTAAAAAAGAGTGATGGGAGGTGGAGGATGTGTTGATTTCACTTTATTAAATAAAAGTCTACCTTAAGGATTGTTACCCCTAGCCCCGAATCGATGCACTTGTTGATTTAGCCGTCGGTTTTCCTATAATGAGTTTTTTAGATGCATTTTCATATTACCATCAGATTCGCATGCATCCGTCCGACGTCAAAGATGTCTCCTTCATCACAAGCGACAAGCGTTAATGCTACAAGATGATGTCTTTTGCGTTGAGGAACGCAGGAGCGATATACCAGAGAATGATGGACTGGATTTTTCAGGAGCAGAGAGGAAGGAAATTGGAAATTTATGTCGACGACCTGATGGTGAAAAGTAGGGATGTCAGTTCTCATCTGCAGGATCTGACAGAGACCTTCGCCACCTTAAGGAAGTTTAAGATGCGGCTCAACCCCTTTAAGTGTATCTTCGGAGCCAGCAAGGGCAAGTTCTTGGATCATCTCCTAACCCCAGCAAGGGTAGAACCTAACTCGGACAAGGTAAATGCGATCCTAGAGTCGGCGTCACCCAAAAATGTAAAAGAGATCCAACGTCTCACAGGGAAGTTAGCAGGGTTGAGCAGGTTTCTTTCGCGGGCTGATGAGAAGTGCTCACATTTCTTTAAGGTGTTGCGGGGGAACCA
Organism: Platanthera guangdongensis; assembly: GCA_039583875.1. Classification (NCBI taxonomy): domain Eukaryota; kingdom Viridiplantae; phylum Streptophyta; class Magnoliopsida; order Asparagales; family Orchidaceae; genus Platanthera; species Platanthera guangdongensis. The sequence goes on from CM077162.1 coordinate 85,620,151, forward strand.
GAAGTTCGAATGGACGTCTGAGTGTGAGGAAGCCTTCCAGACATTGAAGAGGCAGCTCATGCAGGCTCCCCTGCTCCAGGGACTCAGGGAAGAGGAAGACATAGCCTTGTATCCTCAGGGTAGGTGCGAAGGTGATGAGCTCTGTTCTGTTTCGGGAGGAAGGGAGGAAGCAGCTGCCGATTTATCATGTTAGCAGGGTCCTGAAGAAGGCAAAACTCGGATACCCTATCTTGGAAAAATTGGTGTTTGCCCTGATCATCTCGTCCAGGAAGCTCAGGCCGTATTTTCAAGCACACTCGATCAGAGTAGTGACCGATCACCCCCTTCGCAACATTCTGCAAGGGGTAGAACATTCAGGGAGGTTGGCAAAATGGTCGGTGGAGCTGAGTGAATTTGACATCTCTTTTGTCCTACGGTTATCCATAAAGGCTCAGGCAGTATCGGATTTTCTGGCAGATTATGTGCTTGAGGTGTAAGAGCTCGAGTCCCCACGGCAGGTTGCTTGGGAGATACTCGTACATAGAGCATCGGGGAAACACTCTCTGGGAGGGGAGTGATCTTAGTGAGCCCCAAGGGACGAAGATTGAGCAGGCGATCGACATCTATTTTCCCATCACCAACAACAAGGCGAAGTACGAGGTCGCGATCGCGGAACTTCGTTTAGCCAAGGAATTGGGAGTCCAAGACGTAAAGGTATTGACGGACTCGATGGTGGTAGTCTCCCAGATCAAGGGAGAGCTTGAGACGAGAGAGCTCACACTCCAGCGATACCTGGCAAAGGTCAAGGGGCTCATCGGGTTTCTCTGCACCTTCTCTATTCAATATGTGTCGAGGGAGGAGAGCGCCAAGGCAGATCGGTTAGCCAAGTCCCGTCCTTGGGCGGGAGGAACGATAACAGAATTATTTTGGTCGTCTATTGAGAAGGGAGAGTTGATGGAAGTTGACCAGCATCCCTTGTGGATGGATCCTTTCGTAACTTTCTTGGCCACATGTGAGTTTCCAGAGGGGGTTGCAGATAAAAAGTGATTCAGATACAAGTCCGCGTACTACCAGTTGCATGCGGGAGGCCTGTACCGGAAGACCCTGTCAGGACTCCTAGCACGATGGGTAGCTGAAGATAAAGTCCCAAGGATCTTAGAGGAGATCCACTTTGGGGAGTGCGACAGCCACTCTGGGAGTCGAACATTAGAAAGAAGGGTATTAAGACAGGGTTACTTCTCGACAACCATAAATAAGGATGCGGCGGAGTTCACAAAAAAATGTCAAAAGTGCTAACTGTTTGCGCCACTCCAGGTCCTAGCTCAGAGGTTAGAGACCATCATGTCACTGTGACGCTTCGCGATTTGGGGAATGGATTTGGTGGGACCCTTCCCCCAGGCCAGTAGGCAATATGAAAGTTCATCCTGGTCATGATCGATTACTTCTCAAAGTAGCTGGAGGTGAAGGCATTGGCTAAGATAACCTCGCAAGTAATCAAAAACTTCGTATGAGGGAAGATAATTTGTCGGCATAAGCTACACCTGGCAATAGTTACAGATAATGGGCAACAGTTTGTTGGTGACGAGTTCGTCAGCTTCTGCTCCGTAGCAGCCTCGCTGAGAACTCTCCCCTCCTCGATCTCGTGGAGCATGAGCCAATATTTCTGGAGGACCTCCGCCGTCCGCCTCTTCATCTCAGCAGGGTCGCTCGGGTCGCCCAGAAACTCCTCCATCATGTCAGGGGAGGGAGGTGCCGAGATGCTCCCGCGTCAAAAGATTCTTCGGCTGCCGAAGCCTCTTGTTTATCTAAAAAGGGGGGGTATGGCGAGTGTTGAAACTAATTGATGTAAAAAAATATGCGAGCAGCGAGCGCTTATACTGACCGTGTGAGGTAACAACTTCCTTCCTCGCGCGATGGCGAGGCGGATTTGGTTTGCCTTGGAAAGGGGTGGAGAAGGGAAGTGTGAGCGACTTCCCAAGACCCAGGCGAGGGGGGACCTTGTCAAGAGCCATAATGGTAGAGGGAGCTGAGAGTTCGGGTTTGTTCTTCTCCGGAATGGTCGCGGCAAAGTTGAGCTCGCGCGTGGGATCGCGAGCCGGAGACTTTGGCGGTGGAGAGGATATTCCGATAATTTTGAATGTAGGAACTGCAACAGAAGGCGCGAAATCAACTCGAAGACCGAAACGAAGTAACAGATGAAGTGACGTTAGACAAATCACCGAACACTTGCGGGCGAGCGCCGGGAGTAACAAGTGGACTCACGTCCCCATGAGGGCAAGTGTCCTGGGACACCGGGTCACTCGCGTCGCCTTGTGGATAGCAACATCCGTCGGGTTACCTTCGGCGCCCTTTCCATTGGTGGGATCATTCTGCGAGCACTAAGATCAGTCGGGAGGGAGAATCCCAATAAAACGTGAACGAACGTGAACACAAGACTCTGTACCTCGCTGACAGGGGTGAGCCCCATGTTGAATTTTGGCGTCCGCGGGTCGAGAAGAATAAGCTATCTTGCGGTCAGATCGCGCTTGACTTTCTTGGCCTTTTCCATTTGGTTTGATGGCGAGGCCGAGGATTTACTAGAAATCCGGGACATAAGCCCAGTGGTGGAGGATTTGTTCTGCTCTCGCATAGCGGCGAGGCGGTCCTGAAATTCCTTGGGAAAGGGCAACGTGTGATGAATGGGGAAAGCCAGGGGAGAGGGGAAGAAAAAGGAAGGGTATGGCATGCACAATCCCCCCTACCCCCCTGCTTCGGCGTATATATAGCATATCGGGGGGACCGACCAAAAGATTCCCTCTAATTTAGCCAATACTCGCCAAATATTGTGGTTGGGCTATCTTTCTGAGCTTGAGGCAAGCTCACAAAGAGCGGAGATTATGTACAACCTCATATTTGTCGATTGGTACCCTACAAAGAGGCCAGACCAGAATGGCGAGTCCGGCTCAGTCGAATTGAAGCGGCGAGTGGCGAGTGGACCTCCCAGCTCGCCCAAGGTGAGTGTGGGTGAGTATAGTCCCTTGGGTTGTGCTCGCCCCGGGCTCCAGGCCAGCGGTCAACGGGTGAGACATGATGGCTTTCTTTCAGTCAGGAGTCAAGTGCGGGTGGCGAGTGTCAGCTTCACCGGGCACTCACCACCTCCAGGCGAGTGGTAGCGACATGGTCGACTCGCACAGGTGTATTTCTTACGGAGACCCATTCTGGCCTGCTAATAGTCCCTCCAAACAACGGAGTTACCCTGTTGGTAGATCAATTTGAGTTGTGTTTAGTAAAACCAAAAGGCGAAATTTTGTTATTTGCAGACCTTTCTTGGAAAACTATAAATAGACCTCCAAGGGCACCTTTGGAGGGGGCTTCCTTATGAGCTCTCTCCTATGGTCGATACTGGATGGCTGGAGTTTCCTTGCAGTTAGTTGTGGTTTCCGGGTGGACAGTTTGGTGCTCCTCAATGCCCTCCAGGGTGCTCCAGCTTGGCATTGGCTAGGAAGGGGAAGTTCTCTTTGATCTTCTGTAAGTGTGGCGGGAACTCCTCGCTACAGATCAGGGGTATGTTTCTTTTCTCAAAGTAATTGGACAAGAGTTCTGACTTGGGAGAATTAAGTGCAAATTGTCTCATCGGTCTGAACTTGTTGAACCGTGATTTTCGGGTTCAGCAGTTGTATTTACTTCACAATCGTTCTGAATTAACTCGTGTGTTCTATGTTTTTATTGTTGAGACTCGTCCACAGTTTTCCAGCTCCATTAAAACATTTCGAACCGACAATGCACTTGAATACATGAGCCATGTGTTTACTAATCTATATACTGAGTTTGGGATCATCCGTCAAGCCTCATGTGCTTATACCCCCAACTACTTGGAGCAAAATTTGTCACCCAACCTTCCACACTCAGCAACCACCTGGGGGAGTTTGGCAGATATATTGGAGACCGCAATCGGCTAGTTACTAGCCCAACTCTTGCAATGACATTCACGTATCACCAATAGTCAGTCGCCCCCTCCAATGGACCATGTAATGTATAGTGTGGTCGTCTGGTGTCGAGACCCATAATGCCAGTTACAATCTCACATGCCGAAGTATGAGGTTGTGTATCAGCTGGTACCTAGGTAGTGGATCGATGCATAGTGGGAGTATCAGGAAATGGACTCAAGTACTCATGAGATTCATAATATGGAGTCAAATCCATAATGTTGAATACAAGATGGATCCACATACACTTGGGGATATTTAATTCGCAGACATTTGATTCAGTCTTTCGTACTACTGCATACAAACCCCATTTCAGACATAATTTTTTTTGCAATTCCCTGAGGGAACCTCTCAGCTCTAATCCTCACTATCACTTGCTTACCTTATCTAAAACTTAGCTCTCTTCTATGAATGTTTGCATAAACTTTATAATGTTCCTTACTCATTGCAATTTTGCATTGAGCTGTTTCATGCATATCATGCAAATGACGTGCAAATGATTTAGCGGACTCGCTAGGCCGAGATGCAAGTACAAATGATAGGCCAATAAGATTCCTATTTTTATAACCTAATACTAAATGAAATGAGCTAAAATTTATGTACCTATTGACATAACTATTATATGTCAATTACTCTATGTTATGGTACAATCGCAGCTAGACGGATGGTCACCCACTAGACATAGCAAGAGGTTTCCTAAACTTTGGTTGACTACATCAATTTGCCCATCAATTTGTGGGTGATTGGCAATGGAAAATTGAAGAATGGTACCAGCTTATATGTCATAATGCTTTCCAGAAAAAGCACATGAATCGGATATTGTGGTTTGATATTATAGTCAATTAGTCATAGGTAGCACATGTAGTCAAAAAACATTCTTGACAAAATAAGGTCGCAAGGTGGGATGCATCGGCAAGCTTGCTCTAAGGTATAAAGTGAGTCCTCTTCAAGAAACGATCCACTACCACAAATATGAAGTTATGCTTCCTAAGTGTGTATGGGAGCTCTAGCACAAAGTCCATACTAATATCAACCCAAAAGTTGGAGGGAATGGGCGGTGGAATATAAAAATTGGTGTTTTGGTGTGAGCCTTTAGATGTATGTCACAGTTAGTCGACCAGATATTGCCTTCACAATGAGTATTGTGAGTCAGTACATGCAAAATTCACCTGTCACGTGCATGTCGTAAAAAAGATTAGGGAAATCCTAGACAAGGGTTTCTCTATAAACTATCCACTACATTGCTACTCACAACCTTTATAATGCTGACTTTCAAACTCGATTGATTATCAAAGGTCTTTAAGGGCCCGTTCGTATCTCTGAAATTGGAATTGGGAATTGAAATTGGGGCAACATAATTTCAATTCTAGTGTTCGGATGTTAAGAATTTCCTCGGAATTGGAATTGGTCCAATTCCATGAAATTCAATTTTGTACTATAACCAATTCCTAGGGGTAAAGACAGATATTTCATGGAATTAAGTTTTTTACTATGGCTGTCATCATCCGATCGCATCATCGTTGCTCGATCTCGCCGCCACTACCAGATCTCTCCGTCGCCGCCCGATCACGCCGCCGCCGTCGGATATCGCCGTCGCCACCCGATCTCGCAACCGCCGTCCGTTCTCGCCGACGGCGCCCGATCTCGCTGACGCCGCCCGATCTCGCCGACGTCGCCTGAACTCGCCGCCGCCGCCCAATCTCGCCGCCGCTGCAGCTCGATCTCGCCTCCGCTGCCCGATCTCGCTGTCGCCGCCTGATCTCGCCGTCGCCGCCCGATCTCGCCGTCGTCGCTTGATCTCGCCGCCGCCTGATCTCTCCGCAGCCACCTGATCTCGGCGCTGTCGCCCGATCTCGTCGTCGTTGCCGGATTATGCCCCTGATCTTGTCGTCGTCACCTGATTTTGTCATCGACCGATCTCGTCGTCCGTCTCCTGATCTCGTCAGCACCGCCCGATCTCGTCGTCGTTGCCCGATCATAATTAATTGTTGGTACACTACCTGAACTTGATTTTTCTGATATTGTGTTCCTATTTTTGCCAACTTCTACATTTTCTGAGAGATCGTAAAAGAATAATTCCCCCCATCACATGATTTTATTGCAATAACTTCGTCCTGAGTCACATAAGACTCCAACTTCAATTTGTCCTTGTCGCCCGATCCTGCAATCATGAGGAAAAAAATTTCCAAACCAATTCCAATTCTAGAAATCCATCATGCAGCTGAACTACACTGGAATTCAGACCAATTGGTGTTTTTGAGAGGACTTGAGAGGACCGCTACTTGGCACTATAAGAAACTACAAGTTGTAGCTCCCGTATTTATGTATTTGTGAAGACTGGATATCAAGCATGTCACAAATTATTTTTGAATTGGTATCGTTAAATATCCTTACAATACTTGAAATCGTTAATGGTCTGTTCGCCGCGCAGGAATTGACTTTCTGAAATTGGCGTTGGATTTGAGAAAGCTAATTCGTTGTTTGGCGCGTGAGAATTGAGATGGTATTGGCTTTCAAACCAAAAGCCATGGTTCTTTGTTTTAACCTAAAATCTAAAAAACAAAGTCTTTCCTCTCGACATAGGTTTACCGCCATTTTTCTCTAGTTATCGTGTGACGCTCTCGATCCCGTGAAGCCTCGACTATTTTTGCGACGAAAACCCTCCTCCAGGTATGTCACTGATTAATCTTCCTACTCCACCTCTTCATCTTCTTCCTCCTCTTCTTCCTTTTCCTCTCCCTCCCCCTTCTTATTTTTAATTTTCCAGGTTTCCCCATTTATCCTCCACCCGCGACGTGGTGCCCCGATCTCTTCTGTCCTTCAGTGGCAACGTAGTGCCAGATTTCGTCCATTGGTAACCTTCTTCTTCGCCATTATGCTTCCATTCGACTAGACCTCATTTTTGCTTCCTACTCCACTGGTAACCTCTCTAGTTATCGTGCGACGCTCTCGATCCCGTGAAGCCTCGACTATTTTTGCGACGGAAACCCTCATCCAGGTATGGCACTAATTAATCTTCCTACTCCACCTCTTCATCTTCTTCTTCCTCTTCTTCCTTTTCCTCTCTCTCCCCCTTCTTATTTTTTGTTTTCCAGGTTTCCCATTTATCCTCCACCCGCGACGTGGTGCCCCGATCTCTTCTGTCCTTCAGTGGCAACGTAGTGCCAGATTTCGTCCACTGGTAACCTTCTTCGCCATTATGCTTCCATTCGACTAGATCTCATTTTTGCTTCATGGATTTTGGATTTTAGAATAAGTTCAACCAAAATTATGACAAATATTTATGGCATGAAACTGTAATTTTCTCTGTTTTGGTATACAAGTATTAATCCAAACAATTGTTATTCATACTTATTCATTTGTATATTAACAAATGGAAATCTACTATATTTAGGGCTAGCTCGTTGAAAATAAGCAGATTAAGCACTTGTGCTGGACAGAGAATATGAATAAAAAATTTCAGACGAATAGGATATGGTGATAACATCTAAAGCATAAGATAATATCTATGTAATATGTAATAATGCTCCTAAGATAATTGGTGTAATTTGTGTGTAATATGTAATAATACTCAGATAACTAGTTTAGATATACTGTGAGTTTGGGGTCAACAATAACTAGTTCAGATATAATTTCTTTGTTGCTTCTTATGATTCCATAAAATTTGTTCATTGTGAATGTTCTATTCAGTTCATAGATTGTAGTTCATTGTTGTGAGTCCATAGTCATTCATTTCATGCATAGTTTTACTGCAATAGATAATAACGAGTTGCAGAACAAACGTATGAGAGATATCATTACAAATTCATCAGTCGCACCGACTCATGATGCAGTTGCAGTAGTTATGAATTACATTCCCAAACACCATACAGATGATGCAGACAATGACGTTTTACGTAATACTTTATTAAAATGCTTATATACCAGACAAAAGGTTAATTGCTCCAACTAGTTACGTATGGGCAGGGGCGGAACCACATAGGGCCCAGTGTGGGCGGCCTCCCACGCAGATTTTGAAAACTATTATTTTTGAATAATAGAAAACATATGTTTTTTATTTGTTTGATATCAGTATATATAATATTATGAATAGAGTAAACATGTTTGTCTCTACAGTAAGTTGGTAGAGTTTTTAGTATCTTATTATTTGATCATCGGTTCAATTCCTATACAAGACACATTTATTTATCTTTTTATTTTCTATTTATTTCATATGTATCTATCATTTTATTTTTTAAGCATGACGCATTTATTTACCATTATATATCAGTATCACACATTTATTTATTATTTTTTAAAATATAATTCAAATTAGCAATATTCTAAAATTTATTATTTAATTACTTACAATTATATATGTTTTACAAGCTGTATTTACCATTTTATTTCCTATGTATGACACATTAATTTACTATTTTTAAAAAATAATTCAAATTAATAATATTTTCAAATTTTATTATTTTACTTATGATGCCGCCGCCCCGCTACCACCACTTGATGACGATCAAGTTGCCGAGGCGCTACAACATAAAGACCTTCGGAGCCGTGACGACGCTAACGGAAGACGCCGCTACAACCTCCGCCCGCGGCGTGCTACACCCACCTGAAGACTATTTTAATTAATCTCTCATGCTCTAATTATTTTTATGTGCGAATATAAAATTATTCCAATCTTGGTTAATAATTTTATATTCATTTGGGACTTGTAATATTTATTTCCTGCATTTAGACAAATATTTTGGTGTGTATTTAGCCTTTCGGATGGATGAGATTTCGTCTCCATATTAGATGGCTAGATGTGTGTTGTAACTTCTATATAAGGAGATCCTTTTGAGAATGAAGTTGTAGAGAAAATTAAAAGCAAACCCTACCCTCATTGAGAGAGAGTTTTGGCCAAGGTGAGAAACCTAGCCGCCGGCCTTGGTGTGAAGCCACCGCCCCCCTTGTTTCCCCTTCCCAACTTCGGTGCGACGCCGGCGTGGCTTCCTTCGGTGCGACTCCAAGGAAGAAGGTTGCAGGCCATTCGGTGCGACGCCGGTGGAACCGTGGAGAGAGTGATTCTCCCACCATATCAAGTGTGTTCTTGGACGGGTTGGGTAACTTCTCTTCCCTCATCTTAGTGATTTTCTTGCTAGTATTGTGGAGGTTGAGCAACCGTTGTTTCCGTGATTTTTAAATGCTATCGCTTGCTACTTCCGAAATTGATTTCATCATTGATAAGCTTCCTTAATCCGGATCTGGTAGATCCTATTTGCCTGAGTGGATCTTGCCCTCTAGCCAAGGTTTTACTCTCTAAAAGGAGTGGCAACCTTTGTGTTGATTTGGGGAATCATCTGACTCTCTTTCTAGATCGTTATTTTAGAGTCGATCATTCTCCGTGTGTTTTTTATGTGTTGCGTTTGAGCCGACCCGTGACGAGACGATAGATGCTTGTGTAGGTGTGTTAGGATTATGGCGTGTTGGGCATGGTAGGCTACCTTGTGTCCGTTACGCTCTCCGAAAATCAGACTCCCACTACGTCATTTGGTATCAGAGGGAGGTTATCGCAACTTCTTAGTTGACGCGCCCTCACTAGAGTTTTCTCCGCACGCGCAGTAAACAAAAAAAAATTTATGGTCTGCCAATAGCGCTCTAAAAAGTTTATTTTTCAGCGAAAAATTTCAAGAATTTTTTTTTTAACGCTCTACGATTTAATCACTTCGGGAAACTATAAAAATATTGTCTTCCATATTGGTACCGTCCTAGGAAAAATCATTTTCCAAAATATTTTATAAACCTGTATGCGTACAAGACTAGGAACGGAGTACACTGCACCATCGTCGTCTAGGATGGCTACGAATGAACACAGTGATGCCAACGCTGAGGCCATAGAGGGATTGCGTAACGATATGACCGAGCTTAGGGCCATGTTAGCACAAATCCTGTTAAATCAGGGAGGTCCTCATCCACCAAACCAAGGGCCGCCACCACCACCCGTTAATGTTGGGCAGCCCACCCGACACCAATCGGCCCATGATTCGGATTCTGATGGAGACTCCCCACGAGTGCCTCCTCGAGAGCAACGCCCCGAGCGTGACTTTAATCTTACTAGAGCCATTAAGATCGACGCCCCCACTTATGATGGATTGGGAGATCCCCAGATCTTCCTCACGTGGGTAATGGATATTGAGTGCTACTTCGAGTGGCACACTCTTACGGACCAGCAGAAGGTCCAGGTTGCCAGGATGAAATTAACTGGTCGTGACAAAACTTATTGGTTGAACGAGGAGCGTAGGCTAGGAACCGGACACGGGGCCCCACTTGTTGGATGGGCCGTAATGAAGAACATCTTGACCGATCAGTACGTTCTCGCGTACCATCGCACACAGATGTTCGATAAGCTGGCCACCCTGCGGCAAGGCTCAAATTCGGTAGCTCAGTATATGGGAGAGTTGAAGGACCGTATGGTGCGTTATGATCTTAGGGAGAATCCCGAGGTCACCTTATCTAGATTTTGTAAGGGACTATCTTCCGATATCCAACGGAAGCTCCTACGCTACGGACATACGGATTTGAACGCAACTTTCAATGTCGCCCTCGACATTGAAAAACATTTAGCCTCCAAGGCTCACTCCCGTTATTCCAACGCAAAGGGAAAGTCCACGGCATCCGCATCCACATATCCGGACAAAGGAAAGTTTCGGCCCAACGAGTCCAAATCGATAGTTATCACGGCTAGGAATGCTAAGAATCCCGCCAATGAGCGTGTCCCTATAGGAAAGGTTAGTAAGTCCAACACTACGTGTTACGCTTGCGGTGTCCAGGGCCACTATGCCTTTGAATGCCCAACTAAGACCAAGGTCATAGCCCTTTTAGATTCGGCTACCGACCCCGCTGATCTACTTTACGAGGCCACTGAAGAGAGTGATCCGGATGGAGTCCCTAGTGATTTGGATGACGACTCCCCCCTTCTGGTGATGCGTTGTATCTTGACCACTCTGCGTCCGCTAGATGACTGGAAGAGAACGAGTATTTTTTCCTTGATTTTTAAAAGTGGTGAGAAGCTGTGCAAGTTGATCATCGATAGTGGTAGTTGTGTGAACGTCATTTCCGAAAATGTCGTTACACGTATGGCCCTGACCACACAACCCCACCCAACCCATATCAGGTAGCTTCGATCAACAAGGTTACCGTTCCGGTCACCAAGCATTGCCTAGTGCCCCTGTCCTTCAAATCCTACATAGATGAGGTGTGGTGTGACGTCCTCCCTATGGACGCTTCTCACGTGTTGTTAGGACGCCCTTGGCTTTACGACCGCGATGTGACACACTATGGGAGAGCCAACACGTACGAATTTAAATTTAGCGACAAGGTCGTTACGTTGAGGCCGACCGTTCCAAAGGAGCCTGTCGGGCCAAGTAAGGACACCACTGTTCCGGTTGAGAGGAAGGCGCTGAGTCTTGTGGGTAGGAAAGATTTTGTGAAGGATCCGTTTCTCGATGGGATAATGTATGCTCTCGTACTTATGAGCACGAGGACTGATACGGGAGTGATGGGTGATCTACTTAGAGGACTGCTGGTGTTGTTAGAAGAATATAAGGGCGTTTACCCGGATGAGCTACCCTCATCATTACCACCGCTTCGGGATATACAGCATGTGATAGATCTTATCCCCGGTTCGTCCCTACCCAACCAACCCCATTATAGACTCCATCCCGCTGCCCATGATGAACTACAGACCCAGATTGAGGACTTGGTAAGGAAGGGGTTCATTCGGCCTAGTCTGAGTCCATGTGCCGTCCCAGCCCTGCTTGCCCCCAAGAAGGACGGAACATGGCGGATGTGCGTTGATAGTCGTGCCATAAACAAGATTACCATCAAGTATAGGTTTCCTATCCCACGATTAGATGACCTCTTAGATGTCTTATCTGGCGCCACCATCTTTTCGAAGTTAGATTTACGAAGTGGGTATCACCAGATTAGGATCCGTGAGGGAGATGAGTGGAAGACGGCGTTCAAATCTAAGGGTGGATTATATGAGTGGCTTGTGATGCCCTTCGGGTTATCCAATGCCCCCAGCACCTTCACCCGGATGATGACGCACATCTTTCAGCCATACATGGGGAAGTTTGTGGTAGTCTATTTCGACGATATCCTAGTCTATAGCACCACCGTTGTCGAACACATCTCCCACATACGGGTAATTCTTTCCACCTTGCGGAAGGAGACATTATTTCTGAACTTTAAGAAGTGCACGTTCAATGTTCCTGAGGTAGAGTTCTTAGGTTATATAGTCGGGACTGCGGGTATACGAGTTGACTCTGGCAAGGTTCAGGTGATAAGGGACTGTCCCGAACCCACTAGCCTACGAGAGGTGTGTAGTTTACATGGATTAGCCACATTCTATCGTCGTTTCATACGGGACTTTAGTAGCATCATGGCCCCTATTAGCGATTGCATGAAGAAGGGTGAGTTTACATGGACGAAGTCCGCCACCTCTGCCTTCCAACATATTAAGAAGCTTATGACTGAGGCACCAGTGTTACGTCTGCCTGATTTCACCGAGGTCTTTGAGCTTACTTGCGACGCATCTGGGGTGGGAATAGGAGGTGTCTTAAGTCAGGAAGGTCACCCGATCAGTTACTTTAGTGAGAAGTTAGTGGGCGCCAAGTTGAATTACTCAAACTACGACAGAGAATTTTATGTCATTATGCGTTGTTTGCATCATTGGAGGCACTATCTTCTCTCCAAAGAATTTGTGATCCTCTCCGACCATGAAGCTTTGCGCTTCATAAACGGTCAGCACCGAATCAGCCCGCGTCATGCTAAGTGGGTAGCCTTCTTGCAAGGATACACGTTTACACTCAAGCACCTTAAGGGATCCGATAATCGCGTGGTCGATGCTCTTAGCCGCCTTACCCTATTGTTATCCACCATGCACGTCCACGTTATAGGGTTCGAGCGCATTAAAGACGAATACCACTTGCCCGGATTTTCAAGAAATGTATCTATCCTCCCAGGACAGCTCTCCCACGACTATTTCGGCCTTTACTCTTCGGGACGGTTATCTCTTTAGGCACGGAAAGTTGTGTATTCCGCGTTATTCGTTACGACATCACATTATTTGGGAACTACATAGCGGTGGTTTAAGTGGGCACTTTGGACGGGATAAAACCATTGCTCTCGTTGAGGAGAAGTTTTATTGGCCTAAACTTAAGGCAATGGTTGGAGGGGTAGTGAGTAGTTGTCGTACATGTCAAGTCTCTAAAGGCACTAAATCTAATGTTGGGTTATACACCCCACTACCCATCCCTTCCGTACCATGGGAAGACGTTAGCATGGATTTCATTTTAGGTCTTCCCATCACCTTCCGACGTCACGACTCTATTTTCGTAGTTGTAGATCGGTTTTCTAAAATGGCGTATTTCCTTCCGTGTAGTAAGACTAACGATGCGTCACACATTGCGAAATTATATTTTACTCACGTTGTTAGCCACCGTGGAGTACCGAAGACAATAGTCTCGAATAGAGATGTCAAGTTTACGAGTTATTTTTGAAAAACGCTATGGATTTTAATGGGTACCAAATTATTATTTTCCGCCGCCTATCATCCCCAAACCGATGAGCAGACGGAAGTGGTTAATCGGAGTTTGGGAAATCTTTTAAGATGTTTTGTAAGCGACCACAAAGGTACTTGGGATTTACTTCTTCCTCATGCCCAATTAGCCTACAATAATTCCAAAAATAGGTCCACGGGTATGTCCCCAAACGAGATCGTTCACGGGTACAAGGCCCCGGTGCCACTTGACTTGGTTCCATTGCCCCCGGCGTATAAAGCAAGTCAGTTTGCACATTCCTTCGCCCAACACATTCAGGACCTACATGCACATATACGGGCTACCTTGGCTTCTCAATACGAGTCTTATCAAGCGCACGCTAATCTACATCGGAGAGTGTCACACTTTAAGATTGGCGATCTTGTTCTAGTCCGGTTAGTTCCCGAACGACTGCCAACTGGCACCGTTAAAAAGTTAGCACCAAAGCGCGCCGGCCCTTTTCGGATTATAAAGAAGCTAGGAGACAATGTTTTCGTTTTGGATTTGCCTGCTGATTGGGGTATCTCCCCCATTTTGAATGTCTCGGATTTGACGTTGTTTGTTTCGCCTCCACCAGAGTTGAATTCTTTGTCGTCTTCTCCTTCCACTGAATTTTCTAATGGGTTGGGGAGTGGTAGTTCGGATGATCTCTCTCTTACGGTCCCCACAGGTATCTCTTCGGATGGTGAGTTGCATTCCTTTATTCTTACTGATAACATGTTTCCCAGGTTTCCCAAGACATTTCTCACTCCAGATAGTATCTTGGCGGCTGAGCCACTTGTTACTCCTGATGGTGCTACCTACCGCTTCCTCGTCCGTTGGCGTGACCGCCGCCCCTCGGACGACTCTTGGGTCCTCGAGACGGAACTTCGACGATTGGATGCCGCTCTTCTCCATCGCTATCTCTTGGACCACGCATCGGAGATACGTGATTTTGAGGAGGGGAGGATTGATGTCGCCGCCCCGCTACCTCCACTTGATGACGATCCAGTTGCCGAGGCGCTACAACATAAAGACATTCGGAGCCGTGACGACGCTAACGGAAGACGCCGCTACAACATCCGCCCGCGGCGTGCTACACCCACTTGAAGACTATTTTAATTAATCTCTCGTGCTCTAATTATTTTTATGTGCGAATATAAAATTATTCCATTCTTGTTTAATAATTTTATAATCATTTGGGACTTGTAATATTTATTTCCTGCATTTATACAAACATTTTGGTGTGTATTTAGCCTTCCGGATGGATGAGATTTCATCTCCATATTGGATGGCTAGATGTGTGTTGTAACTCCTATATAAGGAGATCCTTTTGAGAATGAAGTTAGAGAGAAAATTAAAAGCAAACCCTACCCTCATTGAGAGAGAGTTTCGGCCAAGGTGAGAAACCTAGTCGCCGGCCTTGGTGTGAAGCCACCGCCCCCCTTGCTTCCTCTTCCCAACTTCGGTGCGACGCCGGCGTGGCTTCCTTCAGTGCGACTCCAAGGAAGAAGGTTGCAGCCCATTCGGTGCGACGCCGGTGGAACCGTGGAGAGAGTGATTCTCCCACCATATCAAGTGTGTTCTTGGACGGGTTGGGTAACTTCTCTTCCCTCATCTTAGTGATTTTCTTGCTAGTATTGTGGAGGTTGAGCAACTATTGTTTCCGTGATTTTTAAATGCTATCGCTTGCTACTTCCTAAATTGATTTCACCGTTGATAAGCTTCCTTAATCCGGATCGGGTAGATCCTATTTGCCTGAGTGGATCTTGCCCTCTAGCCAAGGTTTTACTCTCTAAAAGGAGTGGCAACCTTTGTGTTGATTTGGGGAATCATCCGACTCTCTTTCTAGATCGTTATTTTAGAGTCGATCATTCCTCCGTGTGTTTTTTTGTGCTGCGTTTGAGCCGACCCGTGACGAGACGATAGATGCTTGTTGTAGGTGCGTTAGGATTATGGCGTGTTGGGCATGGTAGGCTACCTTGTGTCCGTTACGCTATCCGAAAATCGGACTCCCGTTACGTCAACTTACTTATAATTATATATGATTTACAAGCTGTAATTTTGCTAATTTATTAAAAAATTGAGAAAATTGAATAATTAAGTATTGTTAAGCAATAAATATCTAAAATATTATAGTGAATAAAAAACTTTATTCTCAAAATTTTTTATTTTAATTACTACTCAATTATATTTCCTATGTATGACACATTAATTTACAATTTTTTAAAAATAAATCAAATTAATAATATTTTCAAATTTTATTATTTTAATTACTTATAATTATATATGCTTTACAAGCTATAATTTTGCTAATTTATTAAAAATTTGAGAAAATTGAATAATTAAGTACTGTTAAGCAATAAATATCTAAAATATTATAGTGAATAAAAAAGTTTATTCGCAATTTTTTTATTTTAATTACTAAATTATATATTTATATATGCCTTAAAAGTTCATTATTTTTTTTTGATTTATAAAAATAGTGTAAATTAAATAATTAGGCAGTGTGAATTAATAATTATTTAAAGCATTATAACAATTAATTAAAAAAATTATGAGTGTTAACAATTTTCAACAATTGTTTAATATTAATATAATATAAACATATTTTTGTTATATTTATTTATTTTTTTAAAAAATTGTGCACTGCCCACACCGAGAAGATTCTCTGCGTCTGCCACTGTGTATGGGTAAAGCTCCATTTAATGAGCTCTGTCATACTTTAAGTGTAAAAGTTTGTCTATGATACGCATTCGGCGTCTACCAAAGAATCTGTTGCTTTATTTTTTACATATTGGCATATAACAAAATGTTTTGTGATATTGGTTGTATGTATGTGTTTGATTGATATTATTAGCAGACATCTCAATATTGTGCTTCGAAGGGTTTTAAAACTTAGGACTATATTAAATTGTCTAAATCCAGAGTAGAACAAAGATCTAGATGGTTTGTGGATTGTGTTTGTGCATTATATGGAACACGTGTTGAAGTGATTGTTCCGAATGAAGATCGAGGTAGATATCGTAATCATAAACACGTTATCACAATAAATGTACTCCGTGTATGAGACAACGACATGAAATTCTTATAGGTATTGCCTGGCTAGGAAAGCTCAAAATCTGATTTAAGAGGGTTATGAGATACATTGTAGCGTCATGATCGATTCAAAGTTCCTAATGATAAATTTATTCAATTTATTCTTTCCAACATAAGTAATACAAACATGTATATTAACTAATTATTTACACCATATAGGTAGGTAATACCTAATCAATGTCGAGTACACGAATGGTTCAGGGTTTCTTGCCCCATATTGAATGACATGTTATCATCTGAAAGAGTGGTCAAATCAGGATAATAACCTAACAAATTATAAAGAATTGTTTAACCTAAGACACGCTAAAAAAAAGAAATGTCATAAAGAGAATCTTTGGGAAAAATTCAGGTATGAGTAGTCACACTTGTTGAGTGTTAATTTCTCGAACAGATAATCTAAATACATATTTTTATGCGGGTCCAGGTTATAAATGTGTGTTGCATTTTACACAATTTTTTAGTGAAGAAGAGAAAATAGTGTGATGTGCAAATGCTGAATAAGGTTGATTGTGAAATACTAGAGCAAAATCCAAAAGAAGAGTTCTATGATTACGTAGACGTTGTTAGTCCAATACAAGCGACGCAGGAGTGGTAAAATTTTAAGGCCACACAAGCTATAAATATGTTCAATGAATATCCGAGTTGTTATTAAATAATTTTTTATGTAGAAATTTTATCAATCTTTTTGTTAGTATTTTATGCTAACTCAATGTCTGCTTCAACCAGTCATTTTTTTCATTTTAATATTGCGATCAGTCGATCACTTATTTCACATGTTAATATTTCTCTTTTTTCATGTTAATATTTTGCTTGCTGTTAGAGTTAGTATTTTCTATATGTTGAGTTTAGTCCCACACCGTCTATCGGTGTTGGGTGTCATGTTGTGGTTTCTATATATTGCCCCTATGTGGATGAATAAATCTTGCACCTTCATATTTCCCTTCTCATTTCTACATGGTATCAGAGGTAATGATCTGAGACCTAAACAAAATTTTTCCCGATAGCTGATATTTCCCCCGCTCCCGTCCCGACCTAAATCCCCCCGCCCCGTGCTTTCTTCTCTCGCGCCCTGCTAGGGCTCACGCCCGCCGCTCCCGCTCCTGTCGACGGAGTCGATTTCTAATCCTGTCAGCAGGAGCGGCTCCGTCTCGGCCGTCGCTGCCCTGGACTGCTTCTGCCTGCGACGTCGAGGGATTCTCCGGCTTCCGTCTTCGACATCGACGTCGACTGCTTCCTGTGCGACATCGACGACGTCTACGCCTATCTCTCCTTCTCTTGATGGCTTCGCTGCTCCTCGACGACGATCCCGTCGTTTGCTTCTCCCGCTGTCTTCGTCGTCTGGTTCCTGTGCATCTGCGACAACAACGACGTTCCCGTCGGCTCTCTGCTTCCTCTGCGACATCAATGGCCCCGACGGCTTCGCCGATTTCTTCTTCTCCGGCTACTTCTTATCCAGCTGCTTCTTCTCTGGCTACCTCTCCTTCTCCAGCCTGCGGCTCTGCCGCTGCTTCTTCTCCGACCTGCTGCAGCTGCAGCTGCTTCTTCTCCAGCTGCCAGGCGCTGCTTCCTCTCCGTGCCGCTGCGGCTCTGCCGCTGCTCTCCTTCACCGATGGCTACTTCTCTCTCCGTCTGCCGCTGCTTCTCCGGCCAGCTGTTGTTGCAGCCACTTCTTCTTCGTCTGCCGCTGCTTCTCCGGCCCGCTGCTGCTGCAGCTGCGTCTTCTCCGTCTGCGGCTGCTGCTCATCTTCTCCGGCCCCTTAGTTATTTGATGTTGTTGTTGTTTTTTTATTTACAAGTTGTTGTTGGGTTGTTGTATTGCGTCTCTATGATTTCCGCCTTCTTGCACGTGATCTACGTGAGGGGGAGTGTACGTCACGGCCTCTAGGCGTAGTCTATACCTTCATGCACGTATTCCACGTGAGGGGGAGTGTTTGTGATATCGGCGACTCGGATGCTTCTTTCCCGACTCCTGCCTTAGTCACACTCGGCCCCTAGGTATAACCTATGTCTTCTTGCACATGATCCACGTGAGGGGGAGTGTTTGTGATCATGGCGACTCGGATACTTCTTTCCCGACTCCTGCCTTAGTCACACATGGCCCCTAGGTTGATTTCATATGTTGTTTGTGTCTTCTCGTCGTTTTCTCTGGATTTGGTAGGGTTGGTTTGGTCTTGCGTGGTTGACCTTGTTTCCGCTCCGAGTGTATCCAGCGTTGTCATGGTCGGTTTGCGGACCAACGTCGTGTGGCTCTTGCCCGGTTGAAGTATCCCCGGTGACACGCGGTTGGGCCTCGGTGGCTGTTGCTTTGTCCCACGCTGCCTTCCTTCTTTTACCCCTATTTAATGTTGTGTTCAAGCTGTAGGCTTCCCCTTCAGCTTGAGGGGGAGTGTTAGAGTTAGTATTTTCTATATGTTGAGTTTAGTCTAACACCGCCTATCGGTGTTGGGTGTCATGTTGTGGTTTCTATATATTGCCCCTATGTGGATGAATAAAACTTGCACTTTCCATTTCCTTTCTCCTTTCTACACTTGCTATTAGTTCATATATCATGGATAAGAGCGTTACGGGAAGCTTCGAACAGGGAGGGGCTCTCAACAAAGGTTGGCAGCAGGACTGGGCGGCCTACATACATTGGACATCTGAAATAAACATCAATCTTTCAAATGCATTGTTGGAGCAGCACAATTTAGGCCATAAAACACAAAACGGTTTAAAGAGTGTGGCTTTCACGGCTGTCATGACCCTGCTAAAAATATTTGTGGTGTTAAAACTAGCAAGGAGAAATCAACGACTCGTCTAAAGACTTGGAACAAGTACAATGTAGAAGTAAGCGTGATGTTGAACGTGAGGTGATTTGGATGGGATTGGCAAAAAAAACATGGTGAAGGTGTACAGTGAAGAAGTGTGAGCAAACTATGTGATTATTTATTTGGTGCATTTAATTATTAAAATAATAAATTATTTGTAACATTGTAGAATCATCCTTCTGTGAAGCATTATAAAGATAAAGTTATTGTCAACTGATCTGATTTGGTTGTGTTATGCAGGACTGATAGAGCGACTGGTAGTCATGTCACAACCGCAATAGAGACGATAAATTAGAGAGATAAGGAGTTTATGACAGAAAAAACTATTAATAAGAGAAGGAAGCAATAAAAGGAATAGAACGTGAGGAGTCCACGCAGTGGTGGTGGCCATAGAAAAATTTGTCTGAATCTGTGCAAGGTTCGGTGGGCACCAAGTGGTGGAGACCGGCCCAGATCAGGTCGTCGCAAAAGTGTCCGACGTCGCACCCGACCAGACCTTTATTGGTCTTGAGTCTTTCATAACGCGTTGTGTCATTTTGTAATTTGTTGTGATTGTTTGTATTTTGCAATATATATATATATATATATATATATATATATATATATATATATATATATATATATATATACACTATATATATATATATATATATATATATATATATACACTTAACATCTATTATATATATATATACAGTTATATTTATATATATATAAATATCTACTTAGGTTAATCCGATTCAGAGGGCAGTGGAGAAGGAGGGGAAAAAAAGATATTCGCACTGTTGATCTCGCCCGATCCTGCACATGTACAGCCGCACCTCTTCCCCACGACCCAGTCGTGCGGCTCCGTCCCCGAAATCAATGCTGCGCCAGGAGAAGCTCCCACCACGACGAGCCACGATGCCCTCAACTTCTGCAGTTTCCGCCATGGCCGCACCTTCAAGCGTCGGACAGTTCTATCATGGATGTGTGAAGGTCTTCTATTTTTGGCTTCCGATTTCGTTTTTGAAACCATATATAAAGGGCTCTATGTAATCGTTTGGTTTTGGTGTTAAAATCGGTGATTGATGAAAATACGAAATTGAAGCTTGACGTATTCCATTTGTGTGAGATTGCTATGTTTGTTCATGTTAGAAATTAGGCGTGATTAAAAGCTCTGTGTGAGAGCTGTAGGTGTTAGGGGGTGATGAAAATTGCTAAAATAGTGAATTGGAAGTCCTGTGTTGCCGCTGCCTTCTGGAGAAGAAGATGAACAGTTCTTAATGTTGTTGTAGGAATTTAGTTGGTGAACGATTTGCTGCTTGCAGTTTGTGATGTCCTGTTTAGTAGTAGAGAAAGGAAGATGTTGATGTATGGTGCTGCATGTTAGAGTTAGGGTGAGTGAAATTTGATGAATTTATTAGCTTACGTTAACTATGTTTGGAATTGTTTGGGTATTTCCCAAAACAATGAATAGTTTTGTTGCTAATTGGAACTGTAGCTTAGCATTGTGCTATAGGAGATAGGAAAGTTGTGCTTGGAGATTTCGTGGAACCTCTTTGTGTGAATAGTGAGTGAATTTTAGTTTGTGTTAGAGATTTCGTGAGACCACTCTTGTGTGTGAGAGTGGGTAAATTTAGGTTGTTTAGCTTGTGGCTTTCTTACATTTTTGAGTGATTCCGTGGAACCACCTCATGTGAGGGAGCGCTTTAATTCTTTGGTGCTCGTGTGCGATAGCGGCCGACCTCGGAGCGGAGATCGAACGTGACGAGGAGTTTCTCGCGTGATCTTCATCGACTTCGAATACGGACGACGCCTCTTCCGTGGGTAATTATTTCTTTCTTTTCCTTTGTGTGTGCCTTTATATTTTCTCGTAGGATAATAAACTCTTGGTGGGTTTTCGCCCGAGTTTTATCAGTGAACGCTATGACGAAAACTCGAAACAGAAACGTATATGGAGTTTACGATTTCTGTTGTGCTACGACAAAGAGAACGGAACGAAAGTTGCGAGTTTCTTTCCCGGATTTAAAATTGAACCATTTTATTAAGAAAATTCATTTTTCTAACGTAGTGAATTTCGTGCTTTACAAAATTGCGTTGATTAATTTCATAAACTCTGTGCAACGTCCGCTCAAATTTAAAAAAAAAACAAATTTCGTTGCATTCGGTTAGGGTTTCCTAGAAAAAGCCGACAGGCATGCAAACCCTACGCGCCGTCCTGCATCAATTTGGTATCAGAGCGAGATTCCGAAATTTTTCTAAGTTTTGGGATCCGTCCTGTGTAGAATAGGAACCCGCATGTCATTTTAAAATTTTTTCAAAAAAAGGAGAGTTCTTTTAATTGCATAATCATACATAGCATTTGACTTTTTCGTTTACATGCATCTGCGTAGTGGTAGGATGCGTCAAGTTGAACGTGGTCACCCGAGTCGTGGACACGAAGGGAATGAACCACCCAAATGGTTTTTACCTTTCGCCCACCAAATGACGGTATTAACTGAGAGTACCTGCCAAATACTTGAGAGGCTGAAAAACCTTAGAAGTAGGGTGAATAGTTTAGAAATATCCCTCGAGCGTCAATGTCACCTCCAATTCGAGATGAGCATCATGTCCGTCCTCATTACGATGTTCCGCATCACTACGTGGAAAGATCCACACAAAGGAGAAATCCTTTATTTGAGGATCACGACATCACTTATACTCACTCCCAAAGTATCCCATCATAGAGATCTGTGCAATGCTTCGATGATTATTATAGAACACAGCACATCACTGCTAGAGAACGTATTGACCCACCAATACGATCTCATTATGCTAAAGACGATCAGTACGATGCTATCGTCGTGTTTATCCTCGTACACGAGTGGATCCTATTGGTACTTCGACATTATATTATGAGGATAGAGTTCGGTATGACGTCAGTTATCGATACTACACGTCACCTCTATATGAGGAACCCGAGACTGCATATGTGCAACCACAACCACACGTTCGTAGGACTCATGATCATCCACGAGCACGACATGATTAAGATATGGGCGATCGTCACGACTACACTCACGAATCCTATAAAGGTCACTATCGTCAAGAGTACATCACACCGAGTGATCCTCCTAGTGTTTCGAAAATGAATATGATGATAGCCATTAAGGGTCAGCAAGAGCATTCCACTGCCCAAAGCAAGCAGACATCACCCACTCTGACTGACATTCTAATACATGATGTGTGGAGTCAACCCCCATGTGAGTCTGCTCCACTTAGTGAACCCTCACTTGATTCTATATCCATTAGCTCTCGTTTGAGTATAGGTTCCTTGCACCCCTCACCTGGTGGTGCACCGAGTCACATCACCACACCTGATAGCGCATCGAGTCACATCACCACACCTGGTGGCGCACCGAGTGACATTACGTTTGGGAGCCGAGAGCTTAGTAGTGATCTCGAGGTAGTCACCCCTACCCTTTCTGGGTGTACGACCCCTTCTGATGGTTCATTTCTGGAGGACCATCACTCGACTGATGGGTCATTTGACGACCCTCCTATTGAGCCTCCAGATGAGCCACCTCATCTTTGTATGGATGAGATTCCAGTGAGTAACACCCTTATGAATTCTAAGAAATGGATACATGATCCATTTTGGCCCTTGATGCTGATAGTATTTCAGAGATATGATTTTAAGTTTGACATCCACATAGTAGGGATTGATTGTAGCCATTTGATCACTCTCCCTCTAGATGAGTTTTCAGACGTCCCACCTGGTGAGACACTTGATGTCTCACCTTCCCTTAGAAAGTTTATCATGAGTGACACTTCACGTACATTGGCGTTTATACGAGAGCACTCCATATATCTTTGGAGTATATGTCTGTGCGCGTCGCATCTGCGACGAACTTTATTACACCCCTCCCAGTGAACCCCCAAATGAAAAACTTATGGATTCACCGCACATTCGGGATGTATCTATCCATATTATCACCATCGAGTTTGAGGGTGCACTCGTTGATTCGTTGATACTTATCACCCGCACTTGCAGAGACAGTTCGCACACCATGTTGACACATCTGATCACTGATGTCTCTGATTTGCACTTGAGTGTTCATCGCCCCCGCGATGAATTCTTTTATGAATCCACCATCTGAGCCTCCTGATCATGTACCTCTCTCAGGAGTTGTTTTTAGTATCTAAAACCATTGGTTTGTGGCCTTCGTCGTGCTAGTAGTCATTTTTGCATTTACATGATTTGTATAAAAATTTTTGAGCGTAAAGTTGCATAGTACAATTGATTTTTATACAACTCAAGTTAACAAGTATAAACGAGCTACTTGTTTTAAAATGGATGACTTGGTTATAGATCGGCTAAATCCGGAACGGTTACCATCAGGCACCGTAAAGAAGCTAGCTGACCGTAGAACTGGACCCTTTCAAGCAGTAAAGCGGATTGGGCGAAACACGTATGAACTTGAGATGCCTTCCGTTTGGGGAGCAAATCATGTTTTAACGTAGTCAATCTGACTTAATTCTACGATTACTCGCATGAGCCTTTAGAATTTTCATTGTCTTCTCCTCCATTTGATTCTTCTGGTATGGTGAGTGAGAGTGAGGATCCACATTCAGGACATACCGACACTCATTCCGCTACAGATACGTCCCCTGTAGTTCCTCCCATTTCTACTGACAACTTTCAGGTTGAGCATGAGATACCAGATGAGTCTACTATACCAGTTCTTAGAGCTGCTGATCGACTTCCGCGACAGATTTTGGTTCCTGAGCAGATATTGGATGACGAGACAGTGACCACTACTGATGGTGGTTTTCAGAGATACTTGGTTCGTTGGCATGACAGACCAGAGACTGAGACCAGCTGGCTCTTTGCGGAAAGAGTTAGAGCGCATGGATGCTGATCTTCTACAACACTACCGATCGAGCACTCACCAGGAGATGAGTGATTTCGAGAGGGGGAGAGTTGGTGGAGACTAACCCAGATCAAGTCGTCACAAAAGTGTCCGGCGTCGCACCCGACCAGACCTTTATTGGCCTTGAGTCTTGCATAACGCGTTGTGTCATTTTGTAATTTGTTGTAATTGTTTGTATTTTTGCAATATATATATATATATATATATATATATATATATATATATATATCTACTTAGGTTAATCCGGTTCAGAGGGCAGTCAAGCAGGAGGGAAAAAAAAGAAATCTGCACTGTTCATCTCCCCCGATCTCGCACAGTTACAGCCGCACCTCTTTCCCAAGACCCAGTCACGCGGCTCTGTCCTCGAAATCAACGCTATGCCAGGAGAAGCTCCCACCACGACGAGCCACGATGCCCTCAACTTCTACAGTTTCTGTCATGGCCGCAACATCAAGTGTCGGCCAGTTCTGCCATGGCTGTGTGCAGGTCTTCTATTTTTGGCTTCCGATTTCGTTTTTGAAACCCTATATAAAGGGCTCTATGTAATCGTTTGGTTTTGGTGTCGAAATCGGTGAGTGATGAAAATACGAAATTGAAGCTTGACGTACACCATTTACGTGTGAGATTACTGTGTTTGTTCCTGTTAGAAATTAGGCGCGATTAAAAGTTCTGTGTGAGAGCTGTAGGTGTTAGGGGTGATGAAAATTGCTGAAATAGTGAATTGGAAGTCCTGTGTTGTCGCTGCCTTCTGGAGAAGAAGATGAACAGTACTTAATGTTGCTGTAGGAATTTAGTTGGTGAACGATTTGCTGCTTGGAGTTTGTGATGTCCTGTTTAGTAGGAGAGAAAGGAAGATGTTGTTGTATGGTGCTTCACGTTAGAGTTAGGGTGAGTGAAATTTGATGAATTTATTTGCTTCTGTTAACTAGGCTTGGAATTGTTTGGGTGTTTCCCAAAATAGTGAATAGTTTTGTTGCTAATTGGAACTTTAGCTTAGCCTTGTGCTATAGGAGATAGGAAAGTTATGCTTAGAGATTTCGTGGAACCTCTTTGTGTGAATAGTGAGTGATTTTTAGTGTGTTAGAGATTTAGTGGGACGACTCTTGTGTGTGAGAGTGGGTGAATTTAGGTTGTTTAGCTTGTGGCGTTCTTACATTGTTGAGTGATTCTGTGGAACCACCTCGTGTGAGGGAGCGCTTTAATTCCTTGGTGCCCGTGTGCGATAGAGGCCGACCTCGGAGCGGAGAACGAAGGTGACGAGGAGTTACTTGTGTGATCGTCATCGACTTCGAATACGGAAGACATCTCTTCCGTGGGTAATTGTTTCTCTTTTCCTTTGTGTGCGCCTCTATATTTTCTTGTAGGAAAATAGACTCTTTACTGGGTTTTCACCCGAGTTTTGTTTGCGAACGCTACGTCGAAAACTTCAAACGGAAACATATTTGGAGTTCACGATTTTCGTTGTGCTACGACAAAGGGAACAGAACGAAAGTTGCGAGCTTCCTTCCCGGATTTAAAATTGAACCATTTTATTAAGAAAATTCATTTTTCTAACAACGTAGTGAATTTTGTGCTTTACAAAATTACGTTGCTTAATTTCATAAACTCTGTGCAACACCCGCTCAAATTTTAAAAAAAACATATTTCGTTTCATTCGGTTAGGGTTTCCTAGAAAAAGCCGACAGACACGCAAACCCTAAGCGTCGTCCTGCATCACCAAGTCTGCAAGCAATGTTGATGGACAACTAGCAAGTTAATGTCGAGTTGGTGTAAAGTCCAATGTCGATGGGCAGCTAGAGAGATAATTATGCGCACAGTAATGAGCTTGGAAACGGGAGAGAACGTCTCTTTATAATCAAGACCGCGTTGCTGAGTGAATCCACAAGCAACAAGACAAGCTTTGAGGCACTTAATTGTCCCATCAGAGCGATGCTTGAAGTAAAAAACACATTTACAGTTAACCAGAGAATGACAAGGAGGAAGGGGAAAAAGAACCCATGTGTAATTGGCCCATAGGTCTAGCATTTCCTCATCCATTGCCGCCCTCCACCCCGGATGCTGAAGAGCCTCCTGCACAAAAGACGGAGCGGAGATAGAGGATAAAGAAGCTGCAAGCCTACAAAGGGGGGAGGATAGACGATGCAAGGAGACATAATTAGAGAGAGCGTGAACGGTAGAAGTAACTGTAGCTTGAGAGGGAACCATAGGCGAATCATTGGGTCGGAGAGCGACATCAGCGGTCGACAACTGTCGCAGGGTACCAGTCTGAGGACGACGGAGAGTGCAGACTTGTAGAGGAGGGGAGGGGAGGAGGAGTACGTAATAAGGGAGGAAGGGGTGACATGCAATTAGGGCTAAGAATCGAGGGATGAGAAGTGTGAGTTAGAGCAGTTAGATGTCAGAAATCCGTGGGAGATATAGCCTCGGGAGGAGCTGAATAAAACGGTTGATCCTCAAAAAAAGTAACATCCGCAGAGGTGATTGCTTTCCCAGTAGTACGAGAATAACAAACATAACCTTTCTGTGTACGAGAGTACCAACAAAGAGAGAAACCTTCAGAAGGGAGTAGCAAAGTTAAGGATGGATGACGTTTTACGATTAATTAAATAACATGCGGTGGAAATAGTGAATTGTCAATACTGCTTGGGAACGAGTATTTTGAACAAAAGGGAGCGAGAAATCTTCAGAAAGTGAAGATTCTTTCACACTGCGACACCATTTTGTTATGATGTATAGATATGAGTTTTGATGAAGAATGTCGAGGAGAATACAGGTGTCCAGAAATTCGCGACTGATATACTCACGGGTATTATCAACACGAAGAAACTTAATGGTACTGGAAAATTGAGTACGTGTTTTAGCGATGAAGGACCAGAAGTATAATAGCACCTCAGAACGAACACGCAAAAATTATAACTAGGTGATACGAGAATGATCATCAATAAAGATCAGAAAGTACTAATAGCCAAAAAAACTAACAGTTTTATACAAACCCCAAATATCTGAGTGAACCAATTCAAACGGAGCAGAGTTACGATAACAATTTGTGAGGAAGGCAGATCGGTGTTACTTGCCGACTTGTCGTAAATTCAAATTTCACATTGAAACTCAGCAAACGGAAAATCAGGAAGGGATTTACGGAGGATAGGAAGAGGAGCATGACCAAGTCGATGATATCAGTCACCGAAAGTCACCGAGGATAACACGAAGGCTGGAATGACCAAAGTGTAGAGCCAATTTTACAGTCGGTCGGAACTAATGACATGATGCATCCGTCGATCCAGCACCACAAAAGAAGATGAGGTAAAATTCACAAAACAGTCGTGCTCCTGAGTAAGACGAATGATAGAGAGGAGATTAAAGGAAGATGTCGGGACATGAAGAACAAATCATAACAAGGGTACAGAGTCACAGCAAGATCTCTGCATCCATAGACATGGGTAGCAGTGTCATTCGCAACTGTGATACATTTTGGAATAGGAGCATCAGTGTGGCGAGGAGGTTTTTGCAGAGAGACGTGATTGGTAGCGCCGAAGTCCATAATCTAAGAGGAGCAAGGAGGAGGCGCATGGCTGGCATGGAAGGAAGAGGCCACGAGGCCAGAGGTGCGAACAATTTGCTCCTGCGGGCGCCGGAGATCATCCTGAAGAACAGTGATTTCAGAGTAGGAAAGGGAGCTATAATGAGCCCCAGGAGTTCGGAGGGACAGATATAGTAGCAATGTAGGAGAACGGTGATTTGAGCGGTCAACCGAGCAGGAGAAGAAGCTAGCAGTCACCCAGCTACGGTAAGACTTCTGCAGGCAGGAACTGCGACAAGACTTCAGCGGGAGGACCTCTACGACACAGAGAAACCAGGCGAGCAGGGCATTTGTGATCTGCAGCCAGGAGACAAATGAGGCAGCCTCGTTCACCCAGCTGGGAAATACGGCAAGCAGGAGAAGGATACGCAGCAGGCAGGCGACGACGATGGGGTAGTTGGCGAGTAAGCGAGCATAAACCAATAAGAGCGAACAGACGACCTGGCGAAGAGAATTAGAGACCTGGTGAGCAGGGAGACGATCAGTGAGATGTGCACGAGAAAGATGTCGCGCGAACCTGGCGAGCAGAGGCTGTGAGAAGGCGCTCGTGGAAGATAGGTGAGTCGGCACAGTGAGAAGTCGCGGCGACTAGAAGCTATGAGAAGAACACTAGAGTTGTGAGCAGATCAGCGAGCAGAGGCTGCGAGAAGACGTCAAACAATACGCGACTAGTCAATGAGTTCGCGAGAGTCGACAAATAGGAGGGGCCCGAAATTTCAAAGGGGAAGACTATAAAAGCAGAGGGGTGGTAGGGAATGATATGGAGATTGCATGAACGAGAGCATGATAGGCGGAGCTGTATTAGAACAATCTAACCGCCCAGCTAGGCTAACTGCGCGAGCGAGAACAAGTTTACGACTTAAAAACAATTTTTTACTTAAAATCGATGGCTCTGAAACCATGTAGAAAGAAGTGTCAGAAGGGAGAAAATCATTAATTTATTAATTTCTCATATACTCCCACTTATATACATCATAAGGATTTGTACATATATATAGGAGGAGAAAGGATAGTCTAAACTCTATCCTAAGGTGTGAGACTAATCCCTAAGAGGACTTTACATGGGCCTCCAAATAGGTCTTTCTTTACAATTTCTTCAACATATATAATTATAATTCTATCATTCTCAATTCTAAAAACTTAACATAAACTAACCTTCAAATAAGCTAAAAAGATTTTGTTAATAACATTGTAAAATATAATTCATACCTGATGATTCTTGTTAAGTTTCATAGTCCCCAAAAGCGGGGACTACAGAGGTAGTTTGAATCACATCTTCTGATAAATTATATTCATCATTGTCCCTCTCCGTTAAAGTAATCTTCGAACTTTCAATATTCATTGTTTTAACACTGATTTGGCACTCCTTGTCTAAATATCAGCATCCATATCGCCACAATTTGGGCCCAAGTAAATCCCTCTCCGGGAAACCTTCCATCAACAACATCATCCTCATCGCTCTCAATTGGACCCACAAGCCATGCTACAACCTTTTATTCATCTAAACTTTTTGTGTCATGTGTGTAAATATATATATAATTATAATTATAATTATACCATTCTCAATTATTAAAATTTGACATAAACTAACCTTCAAATAAGCTAAAAAATACTTTGTTAATAACATTATAAACAAAATTTCATACCTCATGATTCCTTATTAGTTTCATATTCTTCAAAAGCGGGCACTACAGAGGTTGTTTGAATCTCGTCTTCCGATAAATATATTCCTCATTGTCCCTCTCCATAAAAGTCCTCTGTGAACTTTCAATACTCATTGCTTTAACCCTGGTTTGACACTCCTTGTCTTGGTATCAGCATCCATATTGATACAATTTGGGCCCAAGTCAATCCCTCTCCAGAAAATACTTGATCATCAACATCACCCCCATCGCTCACAATCAGATCCACAAGCGATGCTACAACCTATTGCTCGTCTAAACTGTGTCCAATGAGTCTCAAGAGGTATATGAACGTTAGACTTCAGCATAAATTAAACTTAATGAAGATAAGATCATTTAATCTTTTGCTATTGTTTTATTCTGCCTTTCTAATGTATCAATAAAATTGCAATACATAAAAGAACTAGTACATCCATGTCATCATTCATCAATCATTAGGCTCTTCCAATGTGAGAAAATAACAAAGAGCACCCACCAGGCCATCATCAATTCATGATTCCATTCAGAGAGATGGTATGTCGAAAATAATTCAATAGCATCGCTCATCAATCTCAAATAAAGAAAAACCATAGACATCATATGTTGCAAAATTTTCTTTAATACTTGGATTACATGTGTGTTTAAGTAACATTATATATTTAATAAAAAAAACATAAAAGGGCGCTGAAAAGGCACAAAACTAGACACAACCAATATATTATCTTATATATTAAAAAAATGGTCAAATGCATTGATGTTAAGGTACAACAGGGACCATATAATTACAGCCGCAAAAAGCTCGGTGGCATGGAGTATAGTAGGGTGTGTGTGGTGAACCCGTGAAACCTAATAATGCAGTGATGGATAAGACAACTAATGAGACAATGCAAATGCAAGCAAGGAGAAATCTGACACAACGAGATTATTAAATTAATAGAAATAACCACGACTGATTACAAAATGTAGAGAAAGGTGAAAACCTAGTATATACTTCTTGAATACTAAAATACAAGTATGAGTACAAATATATAGGAGAGAAGAGAGGAAAACTAAGCTATACAAACAATGTGGGACTAAACACTAACTCCTATATGGGCCTTATTAATGGGCCAATACATCATGTTTTTCTAATCTTTTGCTATTGTTTTATTCTCCTTTCTAATGTACAATAAAATTGCAATACATAAAAGAACTAGCACATCCATGTCATCATTCATCAATCATTAGGCTCCCAATGTGAGAAAATAACAAAGAGCCCCCCCCATCATCAATTCATGATTCCATTCAGAGAGATGGTATGTCGAAATAATTCAATAGCATCGCTCATCAATCTCAAATAAAGAAAACCATAGACATCATATGTTGCAAAATGCACCAAGCTTGGATAAGAATTGATGATACATTTGTCGTGGTAATGCCTTGGTGAGAATGTCGGCAACTTGCCCAGACGCAGGAACATGCTCCAGCTCTAACTTCTTTAATTGGACTTTTTCACGAACAAAATGACAGTAAACCTCGATATGTTTGGTCCGCTGATGAAACACAGGATTCTTTGCGATGTGAATTGCAGCCTGGCTATCGCAAAACAAGATTGCAGGTGAGGGTAAAGTGACCCCCAAATCACCAAGTAAACCATCAAGCCAGGTGAGTTCAGATACAACCGCCACCATTGCACGATACTCAGCTTCAGCGGATGATCTAGCAACAACAGACTGCTTTTTGCTACGCCAAGTAATAAGATTTCACTGAAAGTAGGTACAGAAGCATGTAGTAGAGCGGCGATCATCTAGGGAACCCGCATAATCCACATCTGAGTATGCAACAAGAGATAGGGAGGAAGATGACTTATATATCAATCCTTGTCCAGGAGCTGCCTTCAAATATCTAAGGATGCGTTCCACAGCCTGAACATGAGAAGCGTGAGGGGCGTGCATAAATCTGCTAACAACTCCAACGGCAAATGAAATATCAGGTCTTGTGTCAGTCAGGTAAATCAATTTTCCCACAAGGCGCCGATAATACTCAGGGTTCGTAAGTAGGGAATCGGAGTCAGACCCATGAGCACATAACTTGTGGTTGGCGTCTATCGGAGTTTCTACAGGTTTACACCTCGAATAGCCAGCATCGTGGAGGAGATCAAGACAATACTTTCGTTGTGACAGAACAAGGCCATCGGGTCATCTTGCAACCTCAAGCCCAAGAAAGTACATCAATCCTCCCAGATCTTTTGTCTGAAAAACGGAGTTCAAGTGTTGCTTAATTTTTTGGATCCCCGTGGTGTCGTCTCCAGTGATGAAGATATCATCCACATATACCAAGAGAATGACAGTCTCAGTTAATTGATGTCGAGTGAAAAGAGAGAAGTCGGTCGAGTTCCGCTTGAATCCAACATCGCGAACATCCATACTAAACTTGTCAGACCAAGCCTGGGGAGACTGTTTGAGACCACAAATCGATTTCTGAAGAAGACAAACACGAGACTCCCCTGTGGTCTCAAACCCGGGTGGTTGATGCATGTAGACTGTCACTTGAAGGTCGTCATTCAAAAAGACATTCTTAATATCAAGCTAATGGAGAGGCCAGTGGCGATGGACAGCCAAGGAGATCAGAACACGAACGGAATTCAGCTTGGCAACGGGAGAGAAGGTTTCCTCATATTCAAGCCCCTGCTGTTGGGTAAATCCACGCGCCACAAGCCGGGCCTTGAGCCTATCAATTGTCTCATCCTGAGCATGTTTGATAGTAAACATCCACTTGCAACTGATACATGATTGGCCGGGAGGAGGAGGAACCAGATCCCAAGTCTAGTTGGACCAAAGAGCAGTCATTTCCTCGTCCATGGCCGCGCGTCACCCTGGATGTAAAAGAGCCTCCTGCACGGAGTTAGGAATAAAAATGGAGGAGAGGGAGAGAGCAAACTTGCGTGGAGAAGGAGCAAGGCGATGCATAGAGACATAATTCGCTATGGGGTGAGAGGTAGAGGATGTTGTTGGATCGTCAGTCCGTGGGATAGCACTGGTACAGGGAGGCTGTTGTAGAGCTCCAGAGACCGGGGAACGGCGAGTGTAGACACGAATAAGGGGTGGCTTGGATGGTGGAGGTGGAATATGTGCCGGAGGAGTTGGAAGTAGTGGTGGTAAAGAAGACGTGACGGGAACAGTTGGCCAAGGAACTGATGGGGGAAAGGAGGAGCAATGTCAGACGATCGATCATAAAATGGTGGAGTCTCCTGAAAGGTGACATCAGCAGAGATAATGACTTTGTCATGAGGCGGAGAATAACACACATAGCCTTTCTGTGTCCAACAGTAACCAAGAAATATACACTTGCGGGCTCGGGAAGCGAGCTTATCCGTGATTGGACCGAGAGTATGAACATAGCAGGTACACCCGAACACACGAGGCGTAAGAGCAAGCGGGGAGTGGGATGGAAAGAGAAGGCTTAACGGAGTGGCATGATCGAGCACAGAAGAAGGCATGCGATTGATGAGATGACATGCTGTAGAGACTGCAAAGTTCCAAAAACGAGTAGGAACATGCATTTGGAGCATTAGGGATCGCGACACATCAAGAAGATGGTGATTCTTCCGCTCGGTCACACCATTTTGTTGAGGCGTGTACGCACAAGAGATTTGATGTATGATACCGAACTCCGTGCATAAATTTGCAAATGTACGGCTGGTGTATTCCTTTGCGTTATCCGTACGAATAACTTTTAGAGGAGAAACGAACAGTGTACGGATTTCATTCAGGAAGGCATGAAAAATAGAGGTAAGTTCAGTACAATCCCGAAGTACAACCAAGTTAAGCGTGAGAAGTCATCAATAAATGTGATGAAATAACGATAACCAAACATACTAGGGGTTTTATAAGGGCCCCAAATATCAGAATGAACTAATGCAAATGGAGCATCACTCCGAGTACAATGGGGAGAAAAGGAAACACGGTGTTGTTTGCCAAAATACATGACTCACAAGATAACTCATGCAGAGAGACATCCGGAAGAGCTTTTTTGAGAGTCTGGAGGGGAGCAGCCCGAGACGACGATGTCAGTCGGTAGTGGAAACAATAGAGAAGGCAGAAGGAGTGACATCGAGGAGGTAGAGCCCATTTGACAGCCGTCTCTTACCAATGATATTCTGCGTGTTCCGATCCTGCACAACAAAGGTACATAGTGAGAAAGTAACACAACAATTTAGGTCTTGTGTAAGGCGGCTAACAGAGAGTAGATTAAATGGGGAACCGGGAACATGAAGAGCAGAGGTCAGAGACAAAGTGAGTGTGAGGGGTATATCAGCAGCACCAGAAACGGGGGTGGTATCACCATTTGCCACTGTTATGAACTTGGGGTGAGCAGTACCGGAGTATTGCGGAGGGCGTTGCGACATGATGTGATGCGCGGCGCCCGAGTCCACAATCTAGTGAGAGCTTTGCGATAGACAAGAAATACCTTCGTTGGAAATAGAGGCGACAGAGCCAGACTGGCGTGAGATCACCCCCTACAAGTGTTGAAGATGAGTGTGTAGAGCATCAATATATGACCGAGTAGAGGCAGCAGAATCTGGGGCAGGAGCGACAGGAGGAGCAGGAGGATCAACCAGAGCAGCAGCGGCAAGATGTGGAGGCAGGCCGTGCTTGCGATACAACGTGGCCTCAAGATGGCCATCTCGGCCGTAATAAGTGCACTTAAACAGAGGTTTGCCAGATCGACCGCGTCCACGAGTCGCGGTGCGGCCGCCACGAGCTGAGGAGCCCCGAGCATGCGGAGCTGGTGAAGAGTGTTGTAGGACTGCTGGGGAGAGAGTAATAGGAGTATCGGGGGGAGGGGTGACCTTCAGGAGCATAAATCATACATCAGATAAAGATGGTGTGTTTGTAGAGGAGAGAATCTGGCACCGAACACTGTGGAGGTGAGAGGGGACCCGAGACATCATCATAGCAATGCCGACAGCCTCTTTCTGGGCACACTGAGTAGTAAGATCTGTAGTGGGAGGCTGATGCTGGATCCAAGCCTCCACCAGGGTCCTGGCTTTAGCCACAAAGAAGATCATATCACCGGGACCCCCCGAGATCTAGATTTTGGAGATCCGAGATAATGTCAAACAGGTGTTGCAAACTATTCTGGCCCGAGTAGAACGAATGGAGTTCCTCCCACGTCTTTCGTTCGTGTCATGATACATCGCCATCTGATAGGGCTCAGTGCCCATAGAGTTGAGAAGCCAAGATTGGACGCGACCATCATCGCGGAGCCATTAATCAGTGGGAGCGGTTGGAGTAACCTTTGTGAGGTGGTGTAGAAGACCTTTTGTCTGCAGGACACGACGAACCCAGTGAACCCACTAGACAAAATTATGCTTCCCGCTGAGAGAGATAGTAGTAATGTGAAGTTCATCGCGATGCTCGGAACTTAGGGCCGCAACACGATCGGGAAGAACCGAGGAGGTGTTGGAGTTCTCAGACGACATGAGACCACAGCGGTTTGATGAGGGCAAGAGCTGGGCGGGCAGCGAGTAGAAGTCGGAAATCAGACCGGGAGGAAGGAAATCGAGCGGCTAGAGAGAGTCCGTGCGGATAGCAAACTGCAACAGACCGAGCAACATGACAAGCAGGTCGTGGTCGGGCGGCGAGTAGCAAGGTGCAAGAACTAGACCGGGCGGCTAGGGACAGACCGCAAGCAAATAGAAAGTAGCTCAGGCGGCTAAGAGCAGACCGCACCAAGACACAGCCGCGGCGGATAGGAACCAATTTGTGCGGTTAGAAGCAACCTGCACCGAAGAGAAAAAACAGTCCGCGCGAGTAGGTGAGCTAGTCGCGAAGTGAGGAGGGGTAAGGAGACCGCAGCGAGGAGTAAACCGCGCGGCAACGAGACCGCAGCGGTTTGAGCAGGAAGCCGGATAGAAGAAAAACCGCGAGAAGCGGCCCGGCGAGTCAAGGGAAGTCGCAGTGGGTAGTCATTGCAGCGGATAGAAAGAAACTCATGACGGTTAGAAGACCAGTCCGTACGGGGAGGGGAGGTGAGGGGGGCCCACGTGCCAGAGAAAGGGAAGGCTATAAAGAGGCATAGAAGAGAATGAGGAGGTGGATCCATGGGAGGAGATGGCGGCGGGTAGAAAGTGGAGAAACCGCAAAGCCGCGCGGTTAGGCAAGAGAACAAACCGCTCGGTTAACAGGAGACCTGGCGGTTTGAGAAAAAAACAGGTCGGATCGATAGCTCTGATACCATGTAGAGAAAGGTGAAAACCTTGTATATACTTCTTGAATACCAAAATACAAGTATGAGTACAAATATATAGGAGAGAAGAGAGGAAAACTAAGCTATACAAACAATGTGGGACTAAACACTAACTTCTATATGGGCCTTATTAATGGGCCAATACATCATGTTTTTCTAATATTCTGTAACACAAAACAATAAAGAAAGCTGCAACTTTTAAGTTTGTGAACGGAGAGACTGTACAATTGAATACATTGCAACTTAAGTCCTGCAAATCAATCAGATCCGGGAGAGACAAAGTAGCTAAGCACAAAAACCACAAATCATAAGTCATATTTCCATTATTGATTACAAAACAATAATGAAAGGTTGCAACTTAAATTCATACGCAAGGTGAGCACTTAAAATTGAATGCATTGTGACTTCAGCAATGCAAATCAATCAGATTCAAGAGAAACACAGTAGCAACGCACAACACAAATCATATAGACTCAATCTGTACAATGAAAAGAGGAATGGAATTCCAAACGTAAGAACTCTCATAGGCTGGTGTAGTAGACTATTGTGTAGTAGTTGTGATCGCGGTTTACGGGAAAGGGAGAAAGGCAGAGACAAGAGGAAAGTTAGTTGTTTGCATCAGGAGTATGAGCAGAGGAGGTGGCAACATAAGGTGTTAAGGTTGGGCTCAACTAGTTGTTAGAAGGAGGAGCCACGTATAGTTGTAAAATGTTATTATCAAGTCGTCTTTTGTCCTTTTTTGTATTCACCGCAGGTTGGGGTAGTTTAGTTTTTTTCCCTGTTTTAGGTTTTCCCTTGGTCAATTATGTGTATGAGTAAGGGACCTTGTTCGATACACACAATATTATTTTTTTGTCAACTTGGTATCAAAGCCGAATTCGTGCCCTAGCCTCTCAGTTTCTCCCCGACCTCTTCCGCCTTCTCCCGCTCCGATCGAACTCGCCGCCACTCCACCGCTTCCGTTGCTACTCCACCGTATTCGCTTCGCCCTTCCCCTCTGCATGCAATCTCCATGATGACGGGCGGCATTCTTGCTGGTTGCTGAGAGGAACGCTGTCGTCGTTCCTCCATTAAAATCGAGTACTGTGTAGCTGCCTAGCTATTGTCGTGTTGCCGTTCTGTGCCACTGTGCCGCTGCCTTGCTGCCATCCTGCGTCGCCGTTCTGTACCATCCCGTGTCGCTGCCATGTTATCCCGTATAGTTGTTTTGCTGTCGTTCCAGCCGTTCTCTGCTTCTGATGATGAGTTGATCCTCTGCTTGCTCTTCTGTCGATATGGGTGAACCCGATTCCTCGGTTTCTTCTCCAGGCGTGATCCAGCCTCCGATGGTTGAGCCTCAGCGGCCCGATGACCACTCTAGCTCCTTAAAGATTACCATGGTCCCTCTGGATGACACGAATTACCATGAATGATCTCGTGCTGCCCAACATGTCATCTGTAGCCAACAGATGTTTGGCTATATCGATGGGACGATTAAGGAGTCCTCCGTGTCTGATGCCTCCTGTAAGCGCTGGGATTCTGACAACTCTCTAGTTGTGTCCTGGCTCCTGCATTCGATGTCTTCTAAGGTCTATCGGAGCTATATGCTGATGGACTCAACTTTTGAGATCTGGACTCGTGCTCAGGAAACATACTCTCAGATTGGCAGTTCCACCCAGGTTTATGAGCTCACTCGCCGCATTTTGGAGTTGCATCAAGGATCGATGACTGTTTCATCATTCTTCTCGGAGTTTGAGCGTCTGTATCAAGAACTGGACTACTTTGCACATTTTACTCCAGTGTGTACAGCTGATGTCGTTCTGTTAAAGCAACAAGAGAACTGCTTTCGTCTTCATGTCTTCTTGATGAGATTGAATATGGAATTTGATATGGTTCGGACACATGTTCTCCACTGTTCTCCTCTTCCCTCTCTTCGGGAGGCGTTCAGCATGGTTCTGGGTGACGAAGACAGTCGCAAGTCTCTTAGTGTTATGGCTCCTCCAGATCATTCTGCCCTGACGAGTGTTGGCCGTGGTCTCATTCCTACTGCATTTTTTGTGCCTATCTGTTATTACTGTGGTCGAAAGGGCCACTCTCGGGAGGCATGTTTCAAACTTCATCCCCATCTGGAACCTTCTGGCCGTGGTCGTGGTCGGGGTTGTGGACCTGGTCGTGGGGGTCATAGACACAGTGGCTACCGTTCTCATGATGTTGCTTACACTACTGATGTCTATGATGAGTCTCAGTTTTCGGCTTCCTCCTCTCTTACAGCACAGGAATTGGATTTTTTCGCCGCCTGCTTAACTCTCAACCTGATTCGGTCACTGGAGGCTCTACTTCTCATGTCACCATTGTTATGCCTAGTGCTCATGTCGCTGCCACCTCACCTTCTGAATAGGTGCTCGACTCCGGTGCCACTCACCACATGACTGGGTCTTCCTCAGGTTTTCTCACTTATACTCCTTTGTCTGATAAGGAGAAAGTTATTTCTGCAAACGGACCGTTGTCCTCCATTGCGGGCAAAAGCAACATCTTTTGTTCTCCATCCATATCTCTTCCCTCCGCTCTTCATGTTCCTTCTTTTCCACGCAATTTACTTTCCATCAGCAATCTTACAAAATGTCTTAACTGCTTCGTAACATTTTTTCCTGATTCTTGTGTTTTTCAGGAACTGAGTACGGAGCGGAACATTGGCAGTGGTAGGTGCAGTGGCGGCTTGTACTACCTAGACACTCATTCTCTTTCTCAAGCCCTTTCCAGTTCTACTGTTACTGCGGAGGATGTTCGCCGCTGGCATTTGCGTTTAGGACATCCGTCCTCCGTTTACCTGCAAAAAATATTTTCTGTTTTTTTACCTTTTCTTCAGAACTTTTCTTGTGATGTTTGTGATCGGTCTAAACATGTGCGACAGACCTCTTCACATCTTTCTTTTCCTAGTAGCATTCTCTTTGATGTTATACATTCTGATGTTTAGGGGTCGTCATCCGTTGTATCGTTAACTGGTTTTCGATGGTTTGTCACATTTATTGATTGTTTCTCGCGTATTACGTGGGTCTATCTGTTGAAAAAGAAAAGTGATGTTTTTCCGGATTTTCAAGTTTTTCATAAAATGGTGCAAACTCAATTTAATGCATCTATTTGTGTTTTTCGAAGTAACAATGGAGGGGAGTATGATGATCGTGGTTCCTTTGGCGCTTACCTCACCTCTCACGGTATCATCCACAAGAAAACTTATGCTTACACCTCTACTCAGAACGGAGTGGCCGAACGAAAAAATCGGCACCTCCTCAAGGTTGCTCGTTGTCTCATATTGACGATGCACCTCCCTAAACTCTATTGGGGTGATGCGGTGCTTACAGCTGCACACTATATCAACCGTCTTCCTTCTCGTGTCCTCTCCTTTACTAATCCTCTAGCCTGTCTCTCCACCTCTGGCGTGATTCATACTTCCATTTTCCACCCCGTGTCTTTGAGTGTGTCTGTTGCATGCATGTGCACCAACCTCAACGTGACAAATTTGACCCTCGGGCTCCACGTTGTGTCTTCCTTGGCTACCACGACCAAAGGATATCGTTGTTATCACCCCCCCCCCTCCTGGCGCATGTTCTGTACCATGGATGTTACCTTCCGTGAGGGAGTCATACTTTCTGTCCTCGACTCATGTTTTTTG
The DNA here is from genome assembly GCA_039583875.1 of Platanthera guangdongensis. Classification (NCBI taxonomy): domain Eukaryota; kingdom Viridiplantae; phylum Streptophyta; class Magnoliopsida; order Asparagales; family Orchidaceae; genus Platanthera; species Platanthera guangdongensis. The sequence goes on from CM077162.1 coordinate 85,659,571, forward strand.
TCAGGGGGAGAGTAGTAGTAGTGATACAGATGCTACTGTTGTCCCTCTTCCGCTTCTCCATCCATCTCCTCCATTCATTCCCCTCATTCCACTCTGATACTCATAGCTCCTCCTATCCCGATATCAGACTCCTCTACTATAATTTCACCTTTTCTCCATGTATACCACCATCGTTCAGGTACAGGTCACCAAAGCTCCACCTCTACCAATGCCGACTTCAGACTCAGATTCTGATGATGTTGATATGCATATTCCTCTTGCTTTGCTAAAGAAGGGTAAAGCTACTTGTACGCAACATCCGATTTCTAATCATGTGGCTTATCATCATCTTACTTTGATTCATCAAACTTTTGTTTCATCTCTTTCTCTAGTTGTTATTCCAAAGACATGGCAGGAAGCTTTGGAGATACCTGCTTAGACACAGTCTATGCAAGATGAGATGTCTGCCTTGGACAAAAATCATACGTAGGATATCTCTGCTCTCCCTTCAGGAAAGAAAGCAATAGGTTCCTGGTGGGTCTTCTCTATTAAGCATAACTAAGATGGCAAGGTGAAACGGTACAAAGCGCGTCTTGTCGCCGAAGGATACACCCAGACTCAAGGAGTTGATTATCAGGAGACTTTTGCTCCTGTAGCGAAGATGGACTCTATTCGGGTTTTGTTATCATGTGCAGTTTGCCTGGACTGGGAACTTCATCAACTGGACGTGAACAATGTGTTCCTCTATGGTGAGCTTGAGAATGAGGTATACATGAAATTTCCTCTTGGTTTTGTGAAGAAAGGAGTTGAAGGGCTTGTCTGCCGCCTAAGGAGATCATGAACTATGGCAACCATTATGAATGGACATGATGGTCTGATCAAAATAGCCTGAAAAACTCCTTAAAATAGATAAAATATCTCATCGTCGATATGGATGCAACTGTGGACTCCAACCATCCAAATCATCATCCTAACTATGCCCCATGCGTAGGGGTCGGACAGACGATGATCAACTACAAAATTGCTTTAGGATCCCCCCTACCCTGCCCCTCTAAATAAAGATGATCAAACTCTCAACATAAACCAAGGACAAATTGGTCTTACTCCCTGGGAGTCATTCAGGTACCATTGAGGAAGAGCAACATCTCTAGTGTAGGCGCAAAACTAGGGAAATGAAAGCACAAAATAGTAACCAGCGAAAAAAAACAAACTATAACTAACTATAGAGAAAAAAACTCAAAATAATCATAGAAAGTATTTTAAAAAAATACTCAAATAGTAGCAAATAACACGACACGGAATACTAAAATATAGCAGACAAAAATAGAAACAAATAACCAAATGCTAACTTTGCAGTTACAAATATACATAACCAAACAGACTCTCAGAAGTTATGGTTTAGGGAAAACCCCACATGAAGGTGATAACAAGCTAAGGCAGAAAGAAAGAGATGATCCGCAACCAGAGGAGCCATAACCAATGAAATAAAACAATAAAGTAAATAATATTTGCATATTGTTGACAATAGAAAAGCAGGGAGGAAGAGATGAGATTTTGTCTCCGATAGTCAAATTTTCTCAGTAGAGAGAAGGCAAAGACTGGGAGAAAGACCATCAACATGAAAGAGTGGTCGTTGATGACAAAGAGGAAGAAGTCAGAAGCCATGGGTGACAGGAGATCATCAATGGTGCAGGGCGGGACGGAGGGAATGAAACCATAACCACCACGCGAAAGATTAGGTCGAATGTGAGGGGCAAGTCAAACACGAGAGATAACTTATAATCATATAAAATCGTTAAATAAAAATAATAATTAATAAAATCATGAGGCTCGCCAAATATTTTCATAATCATTGAGTTCGTCAACAAAGAGAGGAAGGCAAAGGCTTGGAGAAAGATTTGTCGTCATGAGTAAAGGATCGTCGATGGCAGAGATAGTTGGAAGACACGGGCGAGAGGAGATCATCGATGGCGCAGAGCGGGAGTGAAACTAGAACCATTGTGCAGAAGATTAGGTCGAATGTGAAAAGCAAGTCGACCACGAGAAATAAATTATAATCATATTAAATCGCTAAATAAAAATAATAACTATTAGTATAGAGCCCGATAAATGGGCCTCACCAAATACTTTCAAAAAAGCCATTTGGCTAAAAAAATATTGGTTTTGTTGTGTTTTCCTTTCCAATATGACATGTCGGCCTAAATCTATAACACTGGTAAAGATACGAAGTTGCAATCAATAAGATCTATATTTCACTAGAAGTAAGATGTACCCGCACGGCAAAAAATTATGAAACTAAAATTAAAACTCACGGAGAATTCAACTCCAAGGTGCAAGTGATGTAATAGTTGGCTTTGGAAGGAATGTGTAGGTTCGAATGCATATTAAGCGGGAAGAGTAAATATGAAATGCTAGGGCATTAAGTGCTTGTCGAATTGGTAAAATGTGAGCATGAGACGTGGTGGGGAGTTGCGATGCGACTTGGCTCGATATGGCTGGGAGAGGCTATAAAAGAGGAAGAGGCAGTGAGAGGATGATTTGAGGATAGGGACTGAAGGATAAATTAGGGGTTTTAGTTAGGACTGGGAAGGAGAAGAGGGGCTCGATTTTGGCTCAGAATGTGTGTGGGGTTTGAGGAGAGACTACGGATGAGGTTGTCGGCAAAGACGAGGTGGCACGTGGCAACACGTGGCGACTACATGCTTTCACAAAGAAGTGGTGGTGCGGGTGGATGGAAATGGTGTAGGGAACAATGCTAATTGCGGGACGAAGCTCGAATCGTCAGTTATAGTGTAAGGTGGTAACAACTGCGAAGGTACTGACTATGAAGGAGGCGACAGAGGCATTAGAAGGTAGCAGTCGTAGTAGTGGAGGTCAGCGGAGCAAAATTGCTTTAGGCGTCAACACCCAATAGAGGCTCACGACATCGACATTGTGAACCAAGACCAATCGCTTCTGAACTCCCTCAAAATTTTTAGTGCATACATAATAACCGGTGGGTAGTAATATTATGGGACTAGGTAAATTGCTTAGATCAATTGATTCAACTAGTTAAGTTAATAATCAAAAACAAATAAAAATAAATACATAGAAATATTAAAAATTAAGTTCGTTGCATTTGCAAACTATGCATGTCCAAATCCAAATGATGATCCTATAACTGTTGTTAGCAAGAAACGACTCTAAACGAGTCCTAGTGTGAATCTAGAGCCCTCTTCATCTTTAGGATTTAGTCTCGCATCTTACATTGGGATTTCTACACCTCTCCTCTCTCTTCTTTTATAAGTGTACAAATACATGTATGTAAAGTGACAATTTTTGAGAAATTAATAAATTCTTATTTTTCCCTTTCGTTGTTTTTTCTCTACATGGTATCAGAGTGAATCGTTCCTCCATTCTCCGCGTCTTTGCGGTCATATTTCTTCTAACCGCAGCTTGGCTCTGCGAGGTCTCCCTCCTCTCACTGCGGTCAGAATTTTTTTAACTGCAGCCTTGCTTTGTGAGGTCTCCCTCCCTCTACTGTTCACTTCTCCCAATTTTATAACTTTGTCCCTGCTGTCAACCGGGCCTCAGCTGAAGGGTAGTCTCCACGGTGTCTACGGTAAGCTTTATTCTAACCGTTGGCTCATGTTGCTCTCTGCTCGCTTGCGACTTGTGCTCGCATCAATGAGCTCGCTCCGCCATACTGCCAACACCGCCAGGCCTCTTTGCCTTGTCTACACCAATCGCCAGCCGCTTTGGCTGAAGTCGTCGGGCCTCTTCTGCTCGCCGTGATCGAATGATCGAAGCGCTTCTGCTTACTGTGCCGCCTGCTCGCAGAGCTTCTTCGACATGCCTGCTTGGCTCTGCGAGGTCTCCCTGGTATCAGAGTGAATCGTTCCTCCATTCTCCGCGTCTTTGTGGTCATATTTCTTCTAACAGCAGCTTGGCTCTGCGAGGTCTCCATCCTCTCACTGCGGTCAGAATTTTTTTAACTGCAGCCTTGCTTTGTGAGGTCTCCCTCCCTCTACTGTTCACTTCTCCCAATTTTATAACTTTGTCCCTGCTGTCAATCGGGCCTCAGCTGAAGGGTAGTCTCCACGGTGTCTACGGTAAGCTTTATTCTAACCGCTTGGCTCATGTTGCTCTCTGCTCGCTTGCGACTTGTGCTCGCATCAACGAGCTCGCTCCGCCATACTGCCAACACCGCCAGGCCTCTTTGCCTTGTCTACACCAATCGCCAGCCGCTTTGGCTGAAGTCGTCGGGCCTCTTCTGCTCGCCGTGATCGAATGATCGAAGCGCTTCTGCTTACTGTGTCGCCTGCTCGCAGAGCTTCTTCGACATGCCTGCTCGATCATTGTCGTGGCTGACTGGTCGCAGAAATTCTTTTGCCCGCCTGTTCGGAGAGCCTCGTATCTTTCCTTGCGCGCTTCCATCTCTCTGGTCGCGCCTTTGCCCACCCCCCCCCCCAATCGCAGCACTCGTTCAAGTCACTAAGCCCTATGGATTGTCAGGGTCGCGATCCAGATCATAGGATCTTACGATACTACGATCCAAATTTTGTAAATCGATCCAGATTTTTGAAAAGCGGTCCTCGATCCAATCCATCTGATCCGATCCAACCTCGAAACGATCTCATCCGGGATTTCGATCCTGACAACTTTGCAAGCCCCGCTCTGGTCGACGGGCCTCTTCTGCTCCCGCGAGAGCTCTTTCATGTACACTTCTAACCTTTGTTTCCCTGTCCGTCAAATCTTCTGCTCGCTAGGCTGCCTGTTCCTCGTTCAATTTTTGGTGCTCCTGCGTTCAAGAATTTTGTCTTCCGCCTCTTCGCAACTGTCCTTTCCCTGCCTTCATGCAGGGTTCTCCTCTCTAACAGCGGAAGTCTATCCGCCGTCTTTCTCTGCTCTTACCGTGTGTGATAGCTCCTTTGTCGGCTTCTGCTTTGGTTGGATCTTATCCAATGGCTGAACATGCGGCCTCGTCTCTTCTGACCCTTCTCAAGCGGTCACCTCCCTCTCGCTTAACTCTTTCATCCTCTATTGGAGGTCACACTTCTTCTCGGGGTCAAGGTCGACACAGTCACGTTCTCCTTATGTGTACCTACAGTGGCAGGGCTGGTCATCTCGAAGCCACTTGTTACTGTATGCACGGTCTGCCACCTGCTCTGCATGCCATAATTATAGTCCAAGCTTCAAAAAACATTCAAATTGATATTGATGTCCATCGCACCCAACTCTGGCAACTTCAAGGAATGATCGGTCGTTCCTCCGGCTCTGTTGTGTCTATTTCCGGTGGTGGTATCTCCTATCTAGCACATAGTTCATTCCGGATTATGGATTCCGAATCAACACACCATATTACCCCGACGAAACCATCACAATACTTGGACTCTGAGCATCCCAAATTCATCATTGTTGCCAATGGGGACACCACCCCTATCTCTGGATCATCCGACGTCAACCTTACTTCCTCCATCACTATTCGCTCGGTTCTTCATGTTCTGAGAACTACTTTCAATATCATCTCTATTAGCCATCTCACTCAAGACTTTGATTGCTATGTAACTTTCTCTTATACCTCTTTTATTGTGCAGGATCGAAAGATGCAGAATATAATTGGTAATGGGAAACTGTCGAATGGGCTCTACATCGTGGACCCCACCTCCACGATTCTTTCCTCTATTAGCTATATCGAGTGGCATCGGCGACTTCGGCATGCACCTCTCCGCATCCTCCAGAAAGCTCTCACAGATTTGTCACTCAGTGACTTCACATGCGAGTCTTGTATCTACGACAAACAACATCATTCTACCTTTTCACCTCATTATACTCGGAGTGATGCTCTCTTTGTTTTAGTTCATTCAGATATTTGAGGACCTTAAAAAACAGTAAGTTTATCTAGTTATCGTTACTTCATTACCTTTATTGATAATTACTCTCGTATGACATGATTGTATTTACATCTTGATCGCTCTGAACTAACTCGTGTATTTTGTGTCTTTATTATTGAGACTCGCAACTAGTTTTCTACTACCATTAAAACTCTGCGAACTAACAATCCCCGTAAATACACAAGTCATGCGCTTAGCCGCTTACAGACTTATGTGTTGAGTTTGGAGTCATCCAACAAACCTCTTTGTGTGTATACCCCCACCCCAACAAAATAGTGTTGCAGAACGAAAAATCGTCACCTACTTGAGGTTGCACACTCCCTAATGTTTCAAATCAATGTTTCCAAACTTTAATGAAATTTCACTATTTCTACAGCATGTTATCTTATTAACCGTATGTCCTACTCCATTCTCAACTTTGCGGCTCTTTTTAACCAACTTTTTTCCTCCACGCCTCCCTTTTCAGTGACACATTGTGTCTTCGACTGCGTTTGTTGTGTTCATAATTTTAGCTCATCCATTGACAAGCTTGCTCCACATGCCACAAAATATATGTTTGTGGGTAATTCTCACACTCAGAACGGCTATGTCTGCTTCTCTCCTAATAATCGCAAGGTTGTTACATCAGCTGATATCATCTTTCTCCTAGTTTATGTGGATGATATTATGATTACAAGTGATAACTTCAAAGGAATATAAATGATCAAACAGCATTTTAACACTGTATTTCAAACTGAAGATCTAGAAAATTTTTGATACTTCCTTGGCCTTGAGGTAGCGAGACATCCTGATGGTCTCGACCTATCTCAACGAAAGTACTGTCTTGACCTTCTTCATGATGTTACCTATTCTGGATGCAAGCTTGTTGATACTACTATGGATGTCAACCACAAGCTCTGCGCTCATGACTCCGACTCTCATCTACTTCTTCTAAACTCAGAGTATTACCATCGCCTTGTAGAAAAGTTGATTTAGTCTAGCAGTTACAAGACTTGATATCTCATTGTTGGTGTGAGTTGTCAGTCGATTCATGCATTCTCTACAGATCTCTCAAATCTAGGCCATCGAGCACATCATCAGATATTTGAAGATTGCTCCTGGACAAGGGTATGTATACAAACCGTCTTTTTCTTCTTCATCTTTGATTGTCTACTCTAATGCTGACTATGTTGGCTCCCAGGATGATCGACGCACGACAAGTGGATTCTGTGCATACTTCAGAGCACACTTTATTACCTAGCGCAGCAATAAGCAGTCTGTGGTTGCTCTCTCATCTGCTGAACCTGAGTAGCATTCAATGGCAGGTATTGTGTATGAGCTTACATGGCTAGAATGTCTCCTAAGTGATTTGAGAGTCAAACTTTCCTCACTGGACACTCTATTTTGGGAGAGTCAAGCTGTTATACACATTACCAAGAATCTTGTATTCCATGAACGGACCAAACACATTGAAGTTGATTGTCATTTCATTCGATAGAAGGTTCAATTGAAGAATTTAGAATTAAAACATGTTTTGTTGTTGGGCAAGTTGTTGATATTCTCACCAAGGCTTTACCACGCACGTTAAACTACCAGTTCTTGTCCAAGCTCGGTGCTTACGATCTGTATGCTCCAACTTGCGGGGAGTGTTGAAGGAAATATGTATAAAGGCCCAATATAAGGCCTATCTAGAGCCCTCTTCCTCTTTAGGATTTAGTCACACATCTTATATTGGGATTTCTACTCCTCTCTCTCTCTCTCTCTTCTTATATAAGTGCATAAATACATGTACGTAAAATGACAATTTTTGCAGCTCAATAGGGTATCGGGAGCTCCTCTAAGAGTCTGATAAAGGAGTTTCTGGATCGATTCGCGGCCTCAACAACCTACCCATTGGTCAAAGCCCGATGAGGGTTAGCCTTGGGTGATTTGGTTGGGGTGCTCATGCTCCAACTTGGCTGGTTGGTCAAAGTTCCAACGAGAGTTAGCCCAGCTTCAACAATATTTATTCTCCATGCAAAGTTGAAATTTAAAAGACTCCCACTTCCAATTGCTGGATTATTATATTTATCATAACCTTCATAAAAATCTAGCCATTATGTATACAATACACCTTGATCTGTAAGCTAGAAAAAATATAACAATGAAAACCATCCAAACTTTCATTCTGTCGGAACGTGTAAACATTACATACAAATCATATAACAAAGCACTCACTTCCCTGAGAACATCATTCATTGCAGTCTCAGACGGTGCTACATGCAACTTAAGCAAGTGTGATCTATGAAAAACCTGCATACATTTTGAATCAAGAAAACATAAAATCATTAAAATCCTAAAATATATCACACTGAAAATTATTCAATATCTAATATATCCCGCTGCAATTCCTTTATTTCTTAGCAAACTTAGTAATATAAACAAAATGTGTGACGGAAAGTGGAGGGTGTATAGACGATGGAGCACAAGATGGTAAAGGCAAGAGGTCAACAATTTTTTGAACCCAAAAAAAATAGCTGTAAGATTGGAAACGTTATGCTCAAAATTCAACAAATTAAAACTTTGTTATAGGCTCGTAAGTATTTGGTTTTGTTCAATTCTTTAAAAATATTAAGATATATCATTTTCTTTTCATTCTTTTCGAATCTATGGTTTACTCTCTGTCAATCACGAGAATCAAATTCCTCTTTCTCCTTTGAACGTTCATTAGCATCTGGAGTCCTGCTTTATGATGTTTCATTAAATTATTGAAAATAGCTGATGAGCATTATCTTACATTCCGTTAATATCTGCACGTGGCACTTGATTCAAGTAGGATATAAAGTAGAAATTTGATTATTGATGATGAGGAGTTTGGAAACCGTTTGATTGCTAATAAAACAAGTCATGTTGAATTGAAACGGAAGAGTACAATTGATTTTTAGGCCCCTGTTTAGGGTGGCAGAACCCCACCCCAGATCGGCGGATAGCGGTCCGCAGTTCAGAGCTCGCAGTTGAAATCCACAGGTATTCCATAGATGCGGCCAGAGGAATGTGAACACAGCTCCGCGGGATTCGTGCCGCGTCCCAAACAGGGACTTATTCTGTTCTTTAAAATCTGTGGACTATATGTGGGCTTCTACACCATAAACAGGTAAAACAATTTGGGGATAAATATGCTTTAAGATATGAAGGTGATTGCGCGCAACGCCCGACACAGGTATATTCCCGCAGGAGGCGGTGATCCGCTAGTCGGACGATCCGAGTCCATGGTTGCGTCCGGATGGTCGATCCGAGTCGATTTGATATATTACTTTTTTATGTTTCGAGTTGTATTTGACGCCCGATCGGCATGTACATTATGAACGTTTGATTCGGGTTCTCAAGTTGGCTTTAGGTTTATAAATAGTGCAAGGTAGCAGTTCACGGGGGACCGAAGGTTTAGTTGCTTCTTGGGTAACCGTCGGTCTCCACGTTTTCTTCTAGTGCGATGCTGGAGGAATGTGCTCCTCCTCCTTGGTGCGACTCCAAGGTACCTTCCTCCTCACACCCACAGCCATGCCACTGTTGCCATGTTCCATGTGTCACTCTTCGCCAACGCTGATTTACTCGTCGTTCTCACCATCCAAGCAATTCCCGCATATCCCTCTTCAGGTCGCCCCTTCCGCACTTAGTGTTGACCTCCACACATCCCAGAACTCCCCGAACCCAACAACATCAAGTCTCTCGACCTCCATCCCTGCCTTCTTCGGTGTAGCCAAGCCCCGTCATCTCTTCCCCAACCCAGCAACCGCCCACTCAAGTTCCTCCACTGCCATCAGCCCAAAATTTCCCCCACCGTGAATCCCTACATCCATCAAATTTGCCCTAACAGCAACTACATACCCCACCCAAGCCAACACCAGTCCAAAACTCCACTTCCGACGCCCTCCACACTTTGCTACAAACTTGGATGCCCGTAAACAACTGTTATTGTCGCCACCTGCACGAGTAAGATTTAGTTGGAGTTTTTATTTTCTATTGTTGTTTATTTTGGCACCCTACATGTAGTGGAAATTTATGTTATATGTTTAGTATCTGCGACCGTATGATTGCATGTGCTTAAAATTATTTGCACCTTGGTCACTTTGCGATCAAAGCTTGTTTAGTCCTTAATTAACGTTTGTCAATGCTTGCGCCTCGGCTAGTCTAGTAATGGTTAATTACTATTTCAATTTTAATACGAACATTCTCTTGCAATTAAAAAAATTCATTGCATATATAGGGTGGCATTAAGAGCGTCCACCCCGAGTCGATCTACCACTGAATCAAATTGGTATCAACCTAGGTTAGAGCCACTTGCATGTTACGTAGTGGTAGGAATTATCGTCAGTCAATGTTAAACCATAATCATATTGACGATATGACCGCCAGTTCACAGTCGGACATGACGTCCAATGAATTTCAAAAACTTGTTCTCAGTCGATTTGATCGGATTGAAGCACAATTTGAAAACCTTAGGGGCAATATCGCTAGGGTTAGCCTGCTCGCTTGTGTACCCTATGCGGTCGAGCGAATCATATTGAGGCCACTTGTTATCACAAGCATAGATTTTTGCTGCATCTCTCCACCTCTCTGCATCATGCTTCTAATGTGGTGGATGTTCATGCTACCTCTTGCTCTGAATTGACACCTTACGAAAAGAACTTCAGCATATTCGGAGGCGGGTTACTCGGACTTCCGTCTCTGTCGCCTCTTACCTCCAATGAAGGTATATCGTGTTTTCTCATAGTACCTCTTGGACAGTGAATTCTAGGGAGACGAATCATATTACCCCCACAGAATCCATCTCGGTATACAGATTTTGCTTGTCCTAAATTTATCACAGTGGCCAATGAAGACACCACCCCAGTCTGTAACTCTGAAAATGTGCCTCTCACTCCATCCCAATCTCTGTTATGTGATTCATTTTTCTGGCTCTCAATTCATTCTACTTTATGTTAATCATCTTTTTTTTGTTAATCATCTTTTTTTGTCAATCATCTTAATAAAGATCAAGACTATTTCATCACCTTTTTCTCTTTTTCCTTTATGGTGCAGGATCGACGGACACAAATTATCATTGGTAGATGGTGGCTGTCAAACGGGATCTACACTCTAGACTTTCCCACCTATGTTCACTCCTTTGTTAGCTCTATGGATTTGCACTAGTGTCTTTACATTGCTCCTCATTCTATTCTGCAGAAAGCTCTGCCTGACTTCTATGTTTTCAGAATTTACATGTGAATCATGTATCTGCGTGAAAAACATCACTCTACCTCCCCCCCCCCCTCAATGTACTCAGAGTTCTGCACTTTTTTATGTTTAGTGCACTCGGATATTTTGGTCCAGTTTAAAAATGCTAATTAATCTAGATATCATAAATTTCTCACATTTATTAATTATCATTCTCGCATGAAATGGTTTCATTTATTGCACAATCGCTCTGAATTACATGTTTTCAGCTCCTTTATCGTTGAAACACATACACAATGCTAGAGCTCTATTAAAATCATTTGAACTGATAATGCGCGTAAATATACAAGTAACAACTTTCAAGAAACTTGTCGTACGTTTGTAATTATCCACCAAACATCATGTATTTACACCACGTAACAAAATTGTACGCCTGAGAGGAAGAACCTCCACCTCCTAAAGGTTGCTCGCTCTCTTATGTTTCAAATGCATATCCTCAACATTTATTGGCACTTTGCAGTTTCTACTATATGATATTTGATTAACCACATGCTCTCCTACATTCTCAACATTGCGACGTCATTCTTCATCCTCTTTTCATCACAATCCTTCTTCCTCGTGACTCCCCATGTCTTCGGCAGTGTTTATTTTGTCGATCATCTAGGTCATGCCATGGACAAATTAGCCTCATGTGCTACCAAGTATATGTTTATGTGGTCCTCTCGCACCCAAAAAGATTGTGTTACTCTCTCACTACTCCCAAACTTGTTAGATCTGCGGATGTTACTTCCATGAGGATCGCCCCATTTTTCTCCTCGGCTCCTAGCCTCCTAGTGATACCTTCATACATAAGAAACCATGTCATAACATACCTCTTTGCGACAACACACCTCTACTCTCGACACCACCTCCTTTGATTCCAATGCCGCCTACTCCTCTTTGTGTCTACACTCGTTATTGTCCCTCATTTGATGCCCTGAGACAGTTGTCCTCTACTAATGACACTATACAACAAGTTGATCTGCCTACAACGTCTACAGTTCACCCTCTCTCCCAGCATGTCTCCTTACATTGCTTGGCTCCCGGCCTTCACAAGTTTGCTACTTCTTTGTCTTTTGTTTTCACCCCATCTACTGTGTAGGAGATTATTCAACATCCGTGGTGGCGGGCCGCAATGGATGAAGAAATAACTGCCCTTTGGGCCAATCGATCATGGGATCTTGTCCCCTTTCCTCCTGCCAATCAAATGTGGGATGTAAATGGGTCTTCACTATGAAGAATCACCCTGTTTAGACAATTGAGTGCCTCAAAGCTCAACTTGTGCCTTGCGAGTTCACTCAACAATACACTCACGATTATGAAGAGTCATTCTCCCTTGTCGTTAAGTTGAATATTGTTCAGGTCTTGATCTCCATGGTCGCCATCATCATTAGTCATAGCATCAACTCGATAACAAAAATGTCTTCCTTAATGGGGATCTCGCAGAGGCAGTCTACATGCATCATCAGCCTCCTGGTTACAAAATCATGGGGGAGACTCTTGTCTGTCACCTCAAAAAATCCATATATAGCCCCAAGCAGTCTTCTCGGGCTTAGTTTGATAAATTCAGTCAAGTTGTTCGAGATTTTGGTTTCACTCGGAGCTCGATGAATTTTTCACTATTTACTTGTCGTCGCCCAGCAGGAACAGAGATACTTCTGATATGTTGATGATATTTTCATCACAGGTGATCTAGCCAGTATCTATATGATCAAAAAACACTTGTTCTTACATTTTCAAACCAAAGATGTGGGCAACCTCAGATATTTCTTGGGTATTGAGATGGCTCATCAGGCCGATGACCTCGTCCGCCCTCTACAAAAGTATTGTCTAGACCTTCACGATGCAGACTACTCTAAATGCAAACCTACAAACACACCAATTGATGTCAACCACAAGCGCTGGCTCATACCTCTGACTCTAATTTGCTCCTCCCTAATCCAGAGTGTTATCGCCGTCTGGTTGGTAAGCTTATATATTTAACAGTCACATGACCGGATATATCATTTGTTGTTGAAGTAGTCAGTCGGTTCATGCATGCTCCTCAGATGTCCTACCTCCAGGATGTCGAGCAAATTTGTGGGTATCTGAATAATGCCCAAAGACATGGGATGTGTATAAGCCCTCCTCTTTTTTATCCTTAGTGTTCAACTCTAATGCAAACTATGTTGGTTATTTTGATGATCATTGCTCTACAAGAGGCTACTGCACCTACTTTAGAGGGCACCTAGTTACCTGGCGAAGCAAGAAGCAAATGGTGGTGGCACGCTCGTCTGTAGAGGCTAAGTATCTTTCAATGGCATTTGATGTTTCTGAACTCATGTGGTTGGAAAGTCGTCTTACTGATCTCGGTGTAACCTTCCCATTTTTGGATATTCTCTACTGCAATAGTCAAACTTCTATCCATATCACCGAGAATCCTATTTTTCATGAATGCGCCAAACATATCGAAGTTGATTGTCATTTCAATCGAGAAAAAGCTCAGTTGTACAAACTTTATTTGGGACATGTACGCTAAGCAAATTTTTTATTTTTTTCGCCAAGGCGTTACCATGCTAACTGTACCGGTAGTTCAATTCCAAGCTTGACACCTACAATTTGTATGCACCAAGCTTGCGGAGGTGTAGAAGAATTGTCTTAGCCCATGTAAATGTCCGTTGTTGGCATGATTTGTTTAGTCCCACACCTTGGTTTGTAGTTGATCTTTCACTCCACCTTCCTATATATGTGTGCATAAATCCTTATATTTAATTTGAAAAAATGAGAAATAAATTTGTTAGATTTATCATTTATACTTTTATGGCTTTTGCCTTTATTGTATTTCCCTCATATATAGGAGAGGAACCCCTCTTTATGCAATAACACTCTTTATTCTCTCGATCAACATGGTATTAGAGGGAAAACGCTAGTCTCACTCGATCCCGATCCCACACCGTCCCATCGATCCTGTCCCGCCGTCTCCCACGGTTGTTCTTCTTCCCGCGACTCTGCTTCTTCTCTCGTGGCTCCACTCCCGCATCTTCTTCCCCCGCGACTCCTGCGGCTGTTCTTCTACCCGCGACACTCCGCTTGTTCTCCCGCAGCTCCACTCTCGCCTCTTCTTCTTGCCCATGGCTGTTTGAGTTCTTCGATGCCGGATTGATGCAGGGATTGCTTCTCCGGCATTTATTTTCATTTCTTGTAGGAATGTCACTTCTTCTCTTGGCGTGATTGGTCTCCTTCGGGTTTCTCCTCTTTCTATGAGTGAGATTTTTCTCCGTCGGCAGCTCAATGTTATTTGGTTACCCCACCTGTGATGTCAGGGAGTGGTGAAACTCTAGATATCTCCTACGGTGGGAGTGCTTCTCTGGATTATCTGCATCCTATTGGATCTCTTTGTGTATCACATGATCACAGAACTCCTCAGATTACTACTATTCGGTTGGACGGAACAAATTATCTTATATGGGCTCGTTCTGTCACTTTGGCCCTCAAGAACCGTCGTTTGTTTGGCTAGCTCGGTGGTACTACCAGGTCACCTTCTTCCTTCGCCTACCTCTCCTGATTGGCCACAATGGGATTCCGAGAACTATTTGGTTATGTCTTGGCTCACCAACTCCATGCAGGAGTCTATTGCCCGCAATATTCTCTTCCTGGATACTGCACCTGATATTTGAAAGTGTGCCGAGATTACTTATTCATGTCGGGGTAATGCGGCTCAGATCTTTCAGTTGCGACGACGGATTTTTCTTTTACGTCAAGGGGATCGTCCTCCTACTGCCTACTATTTGAAGTTTACCTAGCTTTATCAGGAGTATAATCATTTTGACACACTTACTCTTGTCTCTCCTGAGGATGAGGTGTTGGTTCGTGCCCGGAAAGAACGCAATTGGATCTTTGAGTTTCTTCATGGTCTCCATCGTGACCCTGATCTCATCAGTGTTCAGATTCCTGGTCGCTTTCCCCTACCTTCCTTACCTGAGATATATAGTTTGGTTAAGCAAGAATATGATCGCCGACAGATTCGCCTGCCTGACATTGTTACTGAGGGCTCCGTTCTTACCGCTCGGTTTAATCACGGGTGTCGTTCTTTTCGTGACACTAAGGGCAAGTCTGAGGACAAGGACCAAGTGACATGTCATTATTGTGGAAAAGACCGACATACTCGGGACACTTCCTTTAAGTTTCATGGCTTTCCTTCCTCTTGCGGGGGTCCTGCTTCTCGTGGCGGACGTGTCTCTGGTCACAGTTCGAGCTGACCTCCTCTCTCTCGCTCGGCTCATCTCTCCGATGTCGGTGATGATCCTGTTTCTTATGGTGGACCTGTTGCACTTGATGTTCCTTCTGCCCTTTCCGCTGAGGAGATTCTCGCCTTCTGCCGCTTCATGCTTGGCCACTCCTCCGAGTCTGTTACTGTTACTGTCTGCTCTTCTTCTCAATGGATCATTGATTCATGTGCCACCAACCACACGACAGGTTATGTTACAGGTTGTCTTTTAGTCTCCTTTGTCTGGTCGGGACAAAATGAGCATTGTTGATGGATCCCTGTTTCTCATTGCTGGGAAAGGGTTCATTCCTAGCGCCTCCCTTACTCTCACTTTGGTGCTCCATGTGCCTAAATTTACCTGTAACATGCTTTCTATTAGTCACCTCATTAATTCTATGAATTGCACTATAACGTTTTTCCCACCTCGTGTGTTTTTCAGGACCTGAAAACGGGGAAGATGATTGGCTCTGGTAGAATGCGGGAAGACATCTACCTGTTTGACCCATCCGGCTCCGTCGTTGCTCTGCATGCTCTTTCTGCTACCCAGCCCTTTCTGGACTCCTAGCACTGTTGCCTTGGTCATCCATCTCCTACTATGCATTTTTTATTTCCGCAATTATCAAATGTATCTTTGCAAGATTTTAAATGGGATGTGTGTGCTCGTGCTAAACACCATCGTGCTTCTTTTACTCATGTATATACTCCTAGTGCTACTCCTTTTGGTATGGTTCATACTGATGTTTGGGGCCCCTGCCCTATAGCCTCTATTTTGGGTTTTCATTGGTTTGTTACCTTTATTGATTATTTCTCTCGTTGTACGTGAGTTTATTTGATGAAACATAAAAATGAGGTTTTTCCATTATTTCAGCGGTTTCATAAAATGGTGGCCACTCAGTTTAATGTCACTATCAAAGTTTTGCGGAGTGATAATGATCGGGAGTATGTCAACTCTTCCTTTGAGCGTTACCTTAATGATCATGGCATTATCCATCAAACATCTTGCGTCTCTACCCCGGCTCAAAATGGGGTTGTCGAGCGCAAGAATCGTCATTTCTTGGAGGTCGCTCGTTGTCTCCTCCTAAAGATGCATCTCCCTATGTTCTTTTGGGGTGATGTGGTTCTCACTGCGGCGTACCTCATTAATCGGTTGCTGACTCATGTCCCTGGCCACAAATCACCTCTGCAAATCCTATTTGTCTCTCCCACTACTCTTCTACCTCGGATCTTTGGATGTGTGTGTTTTGTCCATGTTCATCCCACATCCAAACTAGATCCTCGTGACCTAAAGTTTATCTTTATTGGATATTCTCCAACCCAGAAAGGATACAAATGTTTCCATCCAGCGTCAAAAAAGATCTTTATTACT
Source organism: Platanthera guangdongensis (assembly GCA_039583875.1). Lineage (NCBI taxonomy): Eukaryota > Viridiplantae > Streptophyta > Magnoliopsida > Asparagales > Orchidaceae > Platanthera > Platanthera guangdongensis. The sequence goes on from CM077162.1 coordinate 85,676,246, forward strand.
ATGAACGTCACCTTTCGGGAGTCTGAGGCTTACTATGAGTCCTCTCTACAGCGGGGTTCTCACTTCAGGGGGAGTTTCACCCAATGGAAGTGAGTTCTCTTCCTCTTCCTATTCTTCCTACCATGACTATTCCCACTTCTACTTCTCCTTCGGTGACTATTGTTGTGCCTACTCCTGTGCCAGCTCCTGTGATAGCTCCTGGGACGGCTCCTCCTTTACAGGTGTATACTCGGCGAAAAAGGGGTACAGGTACATCGTCATCTCTCAGGCTACCCACGCCAACATCAGATCCTTCTTTGGGCTCTCAAGGTATCTTTACCCAACATCTGACGTCTCACTTTGTGTCCTACAACTCATTATCTTCATCACATAAACTCTTTGTTATCTCTCTCTCCTCTATTTCTATCCCCTCAACTTGGTAAGATGTTATTGCTCACCCAAAGTGGCAGGATGCTATGCGTGAGGAGATGCGGGCCCTGGAAAAGAATTGCACTTGGGATTTGGTTCCCTTGCCACCTGGCAAGACTGTGGTTGGATGAACTGGGTGTTCTCCGTCAAACAGAACTCTGAAGGTGTTGTTAAGCAGTACAAGGCTTGGTTGGTGGCTAGGGGCTACACCCAAACCATGGGATTGACTACCAAGAAACTTTTGCTCCTGTAGCGAACATGAATTCTATAAGAGTTTTGCTCTCGTGTGTTACCTGCAAAGGATGGCCTCTAACTCAATTGGATGTGAAAAATGTGTTTCTTCATGGGGACCTGAAAGAAGAAGTCTATATGTCTTTACCGCCTGGTCTTACCCTGGTAGAACCTGGGGGAAAGGTATGCAGGCTGAAGAAAGTCTTATATGGCATAAAACAATCTCCTCGGGCCTGATTTGGGAGATTTCATACAGCTATGGTCGCATTTGGATACTCCCAAAGCAACACTAATCACACCTTATTTGTAAGGCGCAAGAATGAGAGGCTAACTGTCCTCATTGTCTATGTGGATGATATTCTTATCACAGGTGACGATACTGAGAAAATCCAGTCTCTGAAACAGAGATTAGCAAAGGAGTTTGAAGTGAAAGACCTAAGGAAATCTCGGGTACTTTCTTGGAATTAAGGTCGCTCGATCGAAACATGGTATATTCACATCCCAGAGGAAGTATATCCTTGATTTGCTTCAGTCGTGTGGGTTGAGTGGGTGCAGACCTGCTGACACTCCAATTGAAGTCAACCACAGATTGGGTAGAGATGATGGAGAAGCGGTTACTGATGTTGTTGGATTTCAAAGGCTGGTCGGTCGCCTTATTTATTTATCACATACTCGTCCGAATATTTCATATGTTGTCGGTGCATTCACCCAGAGCACATCATGTAGAAGCGGCCTACCGTATCTTACGGTATCTCAAATCCTTTCTTGGAAGGGGTATCATGTTCTCTCCTGAGAAAGAATTGACAGTTGAAGTCTATACAGATGCTGATTGGTCAGCTTCTGTTGATGACAGGAGGTCCACTTCTGGTTATTGCTCTTTTGTTGGTGGTAACTTGGTAACGTGGAGAAGTAAAAAAAACATGTGGTTGTCAGGTCAAGTGCAGAGGCAGAATTTAGAGCTATGGATCATGGGATCTGCGAAGGACTATGGCTTAAATCCTTGTTGAATGATCTTGGTATGAGTAATAAAGACCTCTTAAGACTCTACTGCGATAGCAAAGCCGTCATTAGCATAGCTCACAATCTAGTCCAGCATGACCGCACAAAGCATGTTAAGGTTGATCGTCACTTCATCAAGAAAATATAGCAGGGGTTGTGAGTACACCAGTTGTTCCCTCAAATCAGCATCTTACGAATGTTCTCACCAAGAGTTTATGTCAGACCGCGTTCGAAAAAATTATGTGCAAGTTGGACAAGCACAATATCACACGCCCAACTTGAGGGGGAGTATTAGATTTACCATTTATACTTTTATGGCTTTTCCTTTATTGTATTCCTCTCATATATAGGAGGGGCACCCCTCTTTATGCAATAACACTCTTTATTCCTCTTTCAACAAAATTCTTTCTCTTTTGTATTCTAACATTCTACACATATATTATCAGTTATTAGGCTGTAATTAATTAGTTATGTTTATTCATTGAGAGCATTTAGGTCTTCTTAGGTCTATGGACTCCTTGTGTGCATATACAATTTTATGATAAGGAATTAGTAAGCAATTGCTATTTTTATAACAATTGCATATCATATAAATATGTACATATATGTGCATATATAATACGATCACGGATAAATTCCAGGAGGAATCCGGCAAGGGGAAGGGCCGGCGGGGGTGAGCGAGAATGAAGGAGGACGAGAAGAGACGAAATTAGGGAGCAACCCGAAAAACCTTTATACATTCCAAGATAAAGATTACAAGTTCCGTCAGCCCTCTTATAGTGGCGAGGAGCGAATATAAAAAGAAATACTGAAATTAGCAAATACTGGAAATAAGGAAATACTGAAATTATGAAATACTGGAAATACTAAAAATGCGTCAACAAACATAACAACCTATTTATTATTAAATATTCTCCGCAGTCTCGGTGGGTCCTTGCGATATACGCACCCGGCGCGTGTAGACTTGTCATGGTGGCTCGTCGTCATGTAGTTCCGTAACATTTGGACCTGTAACACTTCATCCTTCCTTCAAAACGAGCTTGCCCTCAAGCTCGTGTACAAAGTGGGTAGCTGGATCATCTGGTACCTTGACCTCCCACTACAACAAGGTCAGGTAGCATCATAGCAGTAGCGGCGGTGTTGGTGAGTAGCGGCGGCGCCATCGAAGGGACAGGCAGCGGAAGTAATGGCTTCCGCAAGGTCGGTGGGGCGGTGGTGAGTAACCACCATAAGGATGTTAGAGACGCGACAACCGATAGCAGGAACGGATCCGTCGGGGGCAGCAGGGCACGGGGCGACAGAAGAGGTGGCGATGCAGCCGGTGGAAGTGTCAGGGCAGGGCCCAGCAGAGCGAGAGCCGGGAGAGGAGACGGTGAGATGATCAGAGGGGGTGGCGAGACTGGAGCCGCCGGAGTAAGAGCCGGTAGAAGGGGCGGCGAGTTTACCGGACGGGGCGGCAGAAGAGGCGGTGATGCGGCTAGTGGAAGCGACGGAGGGACGACCACCGTAGAGAGAGGTGGTGCATTAGCGACCGTGGAGAGAGGTGGGATGGCCGAAAAACTTTCGCATGGTACAGGAAGCAGCCGTAGTGGAGACGGCTTAGGGCAAGGAACCTCGTGGGGGGTTGCAAAAGCCCTTCCGTGATACACTGTACATGAGAAGACGATCGACTTTGGCATGGAGGGAGGCGCATGTGGCCAGGATTTGTGCAGCTAGGTCAGAGAAATCTAGTTGAGGGTTGGTGGTCGGCGACAGCAAGAATAGATGCCCGAGAGCGGCAGATTGGGCGGCGGCCATTGTGCCTAGGATGTAGGCTGGATGTGATGTCGGCGATGCCCGTGGCGTCACAACGGTCGGCACAGCGGAACAGAGGCCCGTGGCAGCGGCCTTCCTGTAGTAGAAACGGAAGGGGAAGCAGATCCGACTGACAGAAGCCCTGCGGCATGGGCAAAGGACGGTCGATACTTGGAGCGGAGCGGGGCTAGGCGCCGAGAAGAGAACGATGCAGAAAAGAGGCCCTGGGCGGCGGAAGATCCGAAGGGCTGCAGCGGCGGGGTTGGGGCGCGGCTGGATCAGCCGGTTGTTGGAGGAGGCTTTGTGGCAGATCGGGGAGGATCGAGTGCGGAAAGGACGCCAGAGGCCGATCTGGTTGCTGGAGGAGGTGGAGCGGGCCGATCCGGTTGCTGGAGGGCCGACCTGATTGCTGGAGGGCAGGACGTGGCGGATCGGCGCTGGCGGCGTGGTGCCGGAGGCGGATCTGGATCGGGATGTCCGGCAAGGGTGAACCGCGAGTCGGCTGGGTTGCGCGTCGTGCGGAACGACGGCAACGATCGAGCCACTCGTCTTTCCTATGGCGACGCAGCATCGGGCGTTGTGTCATGAAAACAGGGCTGTGTCGCGATGACGCAGGTCGGCGGGGATCGGTTGTTGTGCGGGTCAATAAACCAGGGAGATAGATTTCTGAATTTCTTAGGCAAACTCGAGCACCGGCGGAGAAAGCGGGCAGTGCGGCAGGTCGGACCAATTGATACGATCACAGATAAATTGCAGGAGGAATCCGGCTAGGCGAAGGACCGACGGTGGTGAACGAGAATGAAGGAGGACGGGAAAAGACAAAATTAGGGAGCAACACTAGAAACATTCATACATTTCACGATAAATATTACAAGGTCCGTCGGCCCTATTATAGTGGCGAGGAGCGAATATAAAAGAAAATACTGAAATTATGAAATACTGAAAATACTAAAAATGCGTCAACAAACATAACAACCTACTTATTATTAAATATTCTTCGCGGTCTCGGTGAGCCCTTGCGATATACGCGCCCGGCGCATGTAGACTTGTCATGTTGGCTCGTCGTCGTGTAGTTCCGAAACATTTGGACCCGTAATAATATATGTGAAATAAATTCTCTTTCTCATTTATATTCTAACATTCTACACATGTATTATTAGTTATTAGACTGTAATTAATTAGTTCTGTTTATTCCTTGAGAACATTTAGGTCTTCTTAGGTCCATGCACTCCTAGTGTGTGTATACAATTTTATGAAAACGAAATAGTAAACAATTGCTATTTTTATAACAATTACAAATCATATAAATATGCACATACATGTGTATATATATACATTAAATTTTGAAATATAACTCATTAATAAATATCAACTATATATATATACATATATGTATACCTTTTAGATTCCCAAATTGCCCTCAAAAAAGCCTTCTAATTTTAAAAATTTATAATCCTTCTCGTCATTTTGGTTTTCCCGCTGGTTTTTGGCGCAGGATTTTGTACTGCTGACTTTCTCTATTATTTTTTATCTTTAAAGTTAAAGGAAAAGTGCCATCAGTCCTCCTTCACTGCTCCCAAAAAACTACTGCTACACTCCACCTTCAGTCCTCCTCTATTGTTGCCCGCCAGGTTGCCCACCGCAGGTCTAAATCACGCCTCTACCATAAAAACCGGGACTTCCTCCTCAGCAGAGCTTCGCCACTACAACTCTCCTCCTCTTCTACAGAGCCTCATCCTCTTCTATAGAGCCTCATCCGCGGCTCCTCCTCAACCTCTTCCGCTGAACCCGGCATCGGCTTCGTGTGACCTCATGCACCCATCGAAGTCGACTCCGCAAAATCCTAACTTTGGCGTCGCCTCCTAAGAAGCCTAGCAACTCCCATATCAACTTCCAACTCTTGGTTCCTGAAGGTGAAACCTAATCTCAGATTTCTGCTACTTTGCAATTTCTATCCATTTTATAATTAACTACAATGCTCCCCCTCATCCACAGAGCCTTCTTCAACATCGAGTAATTGTTATTCAGAATTCTCCACATCGATTAATTGCTTGTTGCAAAGTGTTCTAAGGTATTTCTGACTCTTGAATTCTTTTGAAATTTATTGTATATTCTTTTGCAATGGTTTGTGTTTACAACGCCAATTTTTCTGGGTTTTTTTATGTTTGTGATGTATCTTCCAGGCATGACTACGAATCTAATGCATGCTTAGTTTTTGTTTAGATTCATAAGAAGATTCAAATGGGAGCTCGAGCTAAGAACATATGTGTGATCCGCTTCATAATTAGATTTCTCTGTTTAAATCTGGGTCTCTATATGTGTCTATCTATATGTGTCTATCATAGGAATAATTGCTTGCTGCATTTGTTTTTTTCCTCCCACTCTGGACGGTTTTGTGGCTACTGCCGTGAACTTGGAGTTTGTTGACCTTGGTCTGAGTGCTGGACGGTTTTGTGGCAACTTGCAATTTATTGTATGGCTTAAACTCCTTTGAGGTTTTGTGCATTTTAGTGTTAAATTTCCTAACCTAAGCTCTTTTGATAGGTCTTTCTTGGTGCTGTTATATATCTTGTACTGGTTTTTCTCAGAAATAGATTGTTATATATACCTTGCAATCTTTCAAGCCAAGCACGAAATAGGATATTATTTCTTTGTGTTATTTTGATATAATTGTGCTTTGTTTTCTTATTTTGTCTTTATATTAGCAATCTTTGTGTCATTTTGGTATATAGTTAAGATTATTGTTCTACAATTCAATAGTATTGTTGGTGATAGCACCTACCACTGTGATTTTTGGGCTTTCAAAATATTTCCAGCCAAACATGAAATAATTTTTTTGGGGGATTCCTGGGCTTTGAAATCTTTTCAGTCAAGTAACAGCTTTCACCATGTTTAATTTGCTGCAGTTTCCCTCTTTCAGCTTCCTTCAAAAAAGCCTCTGCCTCTGAGACATTGCCCATACTGCTTCAGCATTGCCTCTGTCATCGAGGAGCTCTCCTGCACCTCTTCTTAACATGACAACAATGTCTTTCCTCTTATCTATTTCAGTTACTTTCAAGTTTTGGACTTCCTCTTATCTATTTTTGGGTTGTTCTCACTGTGAGGTTCAAGGGCTCTGATTCTCCGACATTGCCTATACTGCTTCGACATCGCCTCTGCCATCAAGGAGCTCTCTGGCACCACCTCTTAATATGTCAACAATGTCTTTCCTCTTATCTATTTCAGCTACTTCCAAGTTTTTGACTTTCTCTTATCAATTTTTGGGTTGCTCTGTTTTTTCATATTGCTTTTTATTTTATTTTTTGAAAACTTTGCAACAGAAGAAACGGTTGGTTAGCAGTACGGGGTGTGTCGGAGGAGTCATCGTCTTACTCAATCCTTTGGGTGGTTCAGGATGACGTGGAGTCGCGGCCTGCCCATGTAAGCCACCTGTGAGCAGCGCGGTTGGGCCGGAGAAGAAGCTGGTCTTCCATCGGCGCTCGCAATCTAACCCAGGTGCAACCATCGCCTTCTAAATGAGATCTCGACTCCGATTTAGTTCTCCAAACTCAGTACTTTTTTTGTTTCCGGATTATCTCTCATGATTTCCAATGCAGGAAACAATTTGTTGAGATTGTGAAGATAAAAGTCTGGTTGATTTAAAGCTAAGCTGCATCAAATCTAATCAACAGGTTTCTTCGCTCTTGCTTTAAAGCTTTAAACATGCTAATCTGCAATAGTTTTTGTCATTGCAGCAATCTTCATGATGCTAAGCACTTAGTCTTTGACCAAATACCGTCGAGCAATCAACATGTATGCTGAATACATTAAGTTTTGATTTGATGAATACAACATCATGAATATATTTCCTATCTACACTAAAAGCTGCCATTTTATTTGATGCATAATCATATATACTTTGATCAAGATAGTAAAACGCATTTAAACGTTCTTTATATGTTTTCTCCTCCTGTCTATTCCATTTGTTAGGTTTTGGCTATTTATGTGCTATTTATTTCAGAAAATATCAAAAACATTTCAACACATTTTCAATGATAGCATTTCATGGTCGATCAAGGTCACCAAGGCCTTTAAAAGCATGTCTTCATTCTTATATTCTACAACATTGCTTGCACCACCCTTCAAGTTTGCATAAATTCATCATGTGCTGCCGACATGTTAAGCTATGCTTTCTTCGGATTTAGCTTAGTTAAATCAAACTGGCTTAGTTGAATCAAGCTGGCTTAGTTCAATCAAACTGGCTTAGTTCAATCAAACTGAAGCTCAAGTTGTGGTTCGAATAGTAAAAGACATAAATTCCTCTTTAAAAATATTGTGTTTGAGAAAAAAATCTGAAATTGATATAGATTTTGTAGAAGGCTTCTAAAAGCATGTCTTCATTCTTATATTTGCCATACAAAATTGATTCTATGCTTCCAATTTTAATTATGCATTTAGTAAATATAATTTAATTGTGTTGGGCAGTGAATTGTGTACATGAGCAAAAAATGGGAGTTGCGGTGATGAGAATGCTTAGATGGATGTGTGGACACACGAGATTGGATAAAATTAGGAATGAAAGTATCAGGGATAAGACAGGAGTAGCACCAATTGCGGAGAGGATGCGAGAAGCTCGTCTATGATAGTTTGAACACGTACAAAGGAGACCATTAGAGGGGCCTGTTAGGTGTTGTGAGAGTCTAGTCACTAGGCATGTTAAACGCGGGAGGGGTGGACCAATAAAGACTTGGAATGAAACTGTAAGGAAAGACATGATGTACTTAGGCATTAGTGAGATTATGACAAAAGATAGGGCACAATGGCGATATAGGATCCATATAGCCGATCAAACTATAGTGGGATAAAGGCTTGAATGTTGTTGTTGTATTTACTAAATATAATTTAATTGTTGTCAGAGCTACAAATAAACCTAAATTTTACACTAACTGTATGTTATATAGCCAAGGATCATAAAAGAGGAATTATAGTCAAGAACTTAAACACCATGGAATCATTAAAACATATCCACCAATCTTCTAAAATTCAAAATTATAAATCCACATATAATAAAATTCCAAGTCCCCGGCACCGTCGGGTATCCCCGCCCCCACCGACAGTCCCTATCCCCTCCGAGTGTCCCCAGCCCCTCTGAGTGTCCCCAGCCCCTCCAAGTGTCGCCGCCCATGCCAACTGTCGCCGCCCATGCCGAGTGTTGTCACCCTGCCGATTATCGCCTCCCCCGCTGTTTATTGCTGCCCTCTTGGAATGTCGCTGCCCACATTGAATATCGGCGACCACGCCGAATGTCATCGCCCCTGCCAGTCGTGTTCAAAAAGCCCCCCGGGACCGGGACTAAACCGGGCCTCCCGGGCACAGGCACGGGCCCTGATTACAGCCGGGCCGGGCCGGGCCGGGCTTCTGGCTCCGGGAGGGGGCCTGCTAAGGCCCCCAGGGACGGGCTCGGGCTTAGCCCGGGCCCGGTTTTTTAATTAAATTTTTTTAAAAAAATTAAATATAAACTAAATAAAAAAAAACTTATATAATTTATACCAATAGTGCAATACGAATATACGATTAATTTCATATTTTAAAAGAAAAATAATAATTTTATTAATTTTGAACGGAAGTATACAAAATTATAAATACAGATACACTGAAAAAAAATTATTGTGATTAAAAAATCCCAAATTACAAATACAATAAAATTACATGTCCGCCATCTTTAAAAAATTACAAAATTTCAAAAATCTGTCTCGCCATCTTTAATCTTTAATTAATTTAAGTTGATCGCGTCCATATCGTCTTCCATGTCCGACGAGCTATCCTCGATCGATTAAATATGTTGCTTCCTCTTGATCGCATCCAATTAGTCCTTGTAGCATATGCAGATTTCGAGCGATTCTTCGCTTAGGCGACTTCTTCGCTTGTTCAACACCCTGTCAATAAGAGAAAAAGCAGACTCTGAAGCTACCGTGCTAGCTTGGATCGTTACTAAATCTCGGGTCACATAAGTCATAATAGGAGAGGTATTTACTTTACCTTTCCATAATTTTAAAATATCGAAATTTTCTAATTCGTCCATACTCATAAAATCACAAAATTATGTTTTTGTGTACAAGCTTAATTCATTTAAACTACTAGATGTTGTGCGCGTTTTTTCCTAGAAGCTAACTCTAATATTTTATTTTTAAAACTATCGCGTGTTTTTTGTTATGACACATCATCTCGGGGACGCGATCCGTATAAATTATCATAATAATTATAACATTCAGTAAAAATAGTGTTAAAATTTAAAATACTAAGATTATCCAAATCTGAAACACTGAGATTTACGTCTAAATTATTATTTATTTCTTCTATAAAATTTTCTACGACGTTTACGCCGAAAAGAGCATTCAAAGCGGCGGCGCATGAAAACATGACTGGGATATCTCTATAATATTTTAAAATTTTATTTTTCATTATTTCTATTAAACCACTTCATCCGGCGTGTTGCTTAAAATGGTTTAATTTTTGTGAAATATTAACAATATTTTCAATAACTAGCGGGCAAGTAGGATAATATACGTCAGATAGAGAATTTGTCGCCGTATAAAAAACTTTTAATAAATCCATATAATTTTTTAAAACAACCCAATCGGACTCGGTTAATTCATGTTGATCTAACATAGTATAGTATAATAGTATTTCATTAGTAGTGTTTTTTGACGAATCGCTTGTTTTAACATTGTAAATATCGAGAACCATCTAATTGGCAGGTCAAATAAAGGTTTCAAAAATTTTTGACCATGGGCGTTTACGAATTTTTTAAATTCTTGTCGTCGTTGTTTAGAACTATAAATAAATTGTAACATTAAACGTATTTTATTAATGTATGGTACAATATATTTTAAACTATCTCGTACGACTAAATTTAAAACGTGACAGACGCAACGAGTATGAAAAAAAATATCGTTTAACATAGGTTTTAAATCACGTTTTAATCCACTCAATTGTGGTGGTATTATTTGTGGCGTTGTCGAAAGAAATACTCATAAATTTATCTTTTATTTTAAATTCTCGCAAACATTTTAAAATAATTTGATAAATCGCTACACCGGTGTTCGGGACTTCAAAACCTTCAAAACATATTATACGTTTATTTAGATCCCAGGAAACGGGATCGACCCATTGACAAGTGATGGAAATATATGATAATCTTAATTTGATTCTACTTGTCCAGACGTCGCTCGTTAAACTCACTCGACCCTCAAAATTTTCAAAATAATTAATTAAAGATTGTTTAGCTTCTAAATAATATTTAAGTGTGTTGTGTCTAATGGAAGATCGACTTGATGATATTTGGGTTGTAGCCCTTGGTGGATGTACTCGGTTTCTTGCTCGTCATCGTAGTGGCTGAACGACAACTCACGTCTGATTACGTTCTTCACCTGCAGCTTCCGCTGCCGACCTTGATCTTACGTCCATATTTGTCCAGATGCAGATAATTGCGTCTGGCTGGACTCGGGAGGAGCTTGTTTGGCAGTGCAAGACTTAATGTGTCTTGCGAGTGTCGAGTTGTCACTGAGAGTATGTAATTTCGAGCATTATTTGCATTTCGCCTTATGCTCGAAGCCAACTTTCATTTTGTCGAAATATTCCCAAGCTGGCGTCGTATGCTTGTGCTTCACCACTTCATGAGCGACCGATGATGATGAAGATGACTATCGTCGACGACATATTCGACGTAAAAAATTAGTGGGATGGGACTTGGGAGGGGTGAGACTTGAGAGTTTAGAGTGGGGGGTGGGGGGGGGGGGTTACAGGATTTTAAAAAAAAATTAAAAATTTTAATAATTTAATAATTAATTTAATAATTTAATTAATAATTATAATATAGGTTGTCAGCCCTATTTAATAGGGCTGCCAGCCTATACTGCCGACAACGGCTCTTAGAGTCGTTGATTGTTAAAGGGGCCCGGCCTAGGCCAAGAAACCGGGCTTTGCCCAGCCCGGCCCAGGCCAGGTACCGGGTCGGGCAAATGCCCATATATGGGGCCTTGTTAGGCCCCATGGCCCGTCCTGAGCCCAGGGCGGGCTTCGCCCGGGCCCGGGCCGGCCCTCCGGGCCCGGTTTTTATGGACACCCCTAGCCCCCGCCAAATGTCGTCGCCCCCGCCAAATGTTGTCACCCCCGTCGAACCCACCGTCGAATGTCAACGCACCCGCCGAATGTCGTCGCACCCGCCGCCGAATGTCGTCGCAGCCGCCGAATGTCGCCGCCCCCGCCACGCCGAATGTCGCCGCCCCGCCGAATGTCGCCGCCCCCGCGCCGAATGTCGCCGCCCCCGCCGAATGTCGCCGCCCCCGCCCACTGTCGCCGCCCCCGCCCACTGTCGCCGCCCCCGCCAATTGTCGCCACCCCGCCAATTGTCGCCACCCCCGCCAATTGTCGCATCCCCATGCCAAATGTCGCTGCCCCCGTTAAATGTTGTCACCCCCCGAATTATGCAGCCCGCCGAATGTCGCGCCCCCGCACGGTGTCCCATGTGCACGACTGCTTGTATATAATATGGATAATAACCACGATTGATGATTTAAAAATATTTATACAAACATTAAGCATTGTTCAAATCAGCTCGAAAGACTTCAAATGGATCAATTTCAAATTTATTTAAACTTGACTCAATTCAAAATTAATTTTTTTTATTTCAGGCTAAGATTTGCAATCGCTCACAGTTGCTTGCACTTAGCAACTTAAGCAACACCTGAACTGAAAATTTCCAATATTGATGCATGGGTTTTACCAACCCATGCATCCATGCCTGAATTTGTCCATTATAATTGACACTGTTTACAACACAAGGGGTCATTGTCCATACCTTACGGAATTTATTGAGGTTTGTGTATAATTTAAATTATTTAATGTGTTATTTTTCAGCAGAATATACTAAAGGACTTGAAATTTTTAATTAATAAAGTAAGAATATCCTCTACATGCATAATGATATACCAAACAAAAATCAAGAAAAGCACAAGGAATATGAACAAAGAGTGCAAAATTTTACAATAACAATGAAAATCAATTATTCTTGGGGAAATAGCATTATTTATGCACAGTTGAATCATTGTACAACCCAAAAGGGTCAATTGATGCAATCAAATACTGAAAATGAAAAGGGCAAAAAGATTACCTTAATGGCATACTTTTTTCCATCTTTAGTATTCCGATACAATATCTATAAATTGAAAAGAGATCATCTCACACCCTCTATAAAAATAAAAGTTGGTATAGAAGTACACAAAGTTAAACAATCACTTTTGGTAGTAACAAACTTACCACTTTGCCATAACTACCAGAACCAATCTTGCACTCCCGTGTGTATTCATTTATCATCTTATTTCCATGTTCATCCTGAATGCAAAATAAAATTACGATTAAATAACAAAAATGGTTATTAAAAGGGCCAAAAAAATTAAAACAGACAAAATTTAGCTTGTCCACACAGAAGGATCCAAGAAAATAATCGTGGTATAAATAAGAAAAAATTGATGCAAGGTGATTATTGTTTTATGTACAACAATCATTGTTTTAAATGCCCTACGACATGTTGTTTTTTGAGCAAAAAAGACACTTTTTTAAAGAACAATAATATCCTTTTGTAAAATATACACCAATATATCATCCAACATGTTACGCCCCCGGATGAGGCTCGGTTGTTTGGACAACATTACAAGCGGCGGCGGCACGGATGTGGCGTTATTGGGGCTGAACCAATGGGTTCAGCCCCCTCTTCTTAAATATATGGCTCGGGGGGGGGGGGGGGGGGGGGGGGGGGGGGGTGCTGAACCACGCCGGGTTCAGCCCCATTGGGCCGGCCGGCCCCCTTGGCCGGCCGGTCTTGGGTCCGGGGGTATAAATATCCGGACCCCTCTCTTTGGATGGCATGCAAGAATATATTCAGGTACTTCCTCTTCTCTCAACCCTAACCCTAATCTCTTTCTCTAGCTTCCTCTACATCTTCTCTTAGTTTCTCTCCTAGTTAGGGCATAACAATTGGTATCAAAGCAGTCGATTCTCGCGGCAATGGTGAATACTCGCAATCAAGAGGAATCCTCGCGGATTGAAACCCTAGAGGAGAATGTTGTTGGCCTCACCGATTCCATGGCGGCGTTGGAAGTGCGTCTGGAGACCCGTTTGGAGGAGTTGAAGACCCTACTGAAGGGGAAGGGCCGGCCAACGAGGATTCGGCCGGATCGGGAGCCGATCCAGCCGGCTCCGTCTCTGCGCGGGCTGCGGAAGGCGTCGGGGGCGTGCGGCCTGCGGGCGGGGCTCCGGCCGGCGCGGCGTGGCACGGAGGGGTCGGCGGCACGGGATCGGCGGGATACGGGGCTCCTGCGGCTTCGGGAGCGGGTTACGGGGGTCCGGCGGGGCTGTTTCCGCCCGGATTCACTGCAGCAGGCTTCGGGGACTGGGATCGGCCCCGGAAGAGTGGCGCCGAGGCGGGGAGGAGCTTTTGGGGCTCCGGCGGCCACCCGACACGGTGGGACAGCAAAGGGGGGGCTCCTTCCTCCTCCACGCGGGTTTGGGCCACCAGGAGGGGTCGGATTTGGCCCAGGGTGGGGCGGCCAGCCGCAGCACCCGCAGCCTCCGCCTTGGGGAGCGGGACAGCCGCACGGGTACGGGGGTTTTGAGCATGGGGAACACGCAAGGAGGGACGGAGGTCCAGGAGCACAACGGCTGACCCCCGGGTTAACGCGTATGTACTTTCCAGAGTTCGAGGGTGGCGACGCCCTGGAATGGATTCACAAGCCGAATTATTCTTCCAGTACCAGGAGGTGCCTGAAGGCCAGTGGGTGCAGCTAGCGTCCTTCCATCTGAAGGATGATGCCTTCCAATGGACACAGTGGTTCTTGCGGGGACGGGAGTACGTGCCTTGGGGGGAGTTCGTGGAGGGATTTACGGCCCGGTTTGGGCCACTGGAGTATGAGAACTTTGAGGCACTCCTCAGAAGCTTCGTCAGAAGGGGTCGGTTATGGAGTATCGGACCGAGTTCGAGAAGTTGGCGAATCGGGTTCAGTGGCCAGAGAGGACGCTTTACAGCTGTTTTATATCCGGTCTTAAGGAGCATATTCGGGATGAGGTTCAGGCACATATGCCCCGTTCTTGAACCATGCCATTACGTTGGCACGTATTCAGGAGGAGAGGTTCAACAGCCAACGGGCACGTAACACGAGTAGACCAGCTTTGGGCCCGACGATGGCAGCACGACGGGAGCCCCCACGGGTACCAAGCCAACGGTGACTCGGTTGTCTTGGAGCGAGTTGGCGGCTCGGAAGGAGAAGGGTTTATGCTTTAATTGTAGAAGTTGATGAAGTTCGTCCGGCCACAAGTGCCAGAAGGTCCAGGTTTCATGTGCAGCAGGAGGAGCAGCTCGAGGAGGACGTACAGATTAGGGGGTGGAGTCTGGGGGAGACCTAGACCTGGCGGAATTGGGCGTTTCCATACATGCCATGGAGGATGATGCAATCCCCCCCCCCCCCCGCTTACGATGCGGATGGTTGGACGGGTTCGGGCGTGAGCGGGTGACGATTTTGGTCGACAGTGGGAGCACCCACAACTTTATTCATCCTGATGTAGCAAGGAAGGTGGGGCAACAGATCGACACGGGTGCAGCCTTTCAGGTCATGGTTGCAGACGGCAGCAAGTTACAGTGCCAAGGGATGTTGAAGGCAGTAGAGCTTCGGATGCAGGAATATGTGGGGTGCACGGACGTCTACCTCTTACCGATCCGAGGCTCAGACATGGTTTGGGAGTACAGTGGTTACAGCAGCTGAGGCGGGTTACTTTTGATTGGGATCAGATGACGATGGAATTCATGCAGGGCGGACGACAGTTCTGTTTGACGGGGCTCAGATCGTCTCCAGTTAAGAGATTTCCCTCGCGCAGTTTGCAGCAGCTGGAGGAGTCTAGTAGCTTGATGGCCATCCTGCTGGGGGTGCGGTCGGACGAGGAGGGATTAACACAGGTGCCAGATCAGTTGCGGCCGCTTGTAGAGGAGTATGATGACATCTTCCAGGAGCCGAGCACCCTTCCACCGTCACGTTTTCGTGATCATCAGATTGTGTTACAGACTGGGGCGGAACCGCCCAACATCCGCCCGTACAGGTATCCCTACATCCAGAAGGCCGAGATTGAACGCAGTGTGAAAGAAATGCTTGATGCAGGTATCATACGGCCTAGTACCAGTTCTTTTTCCGCACCGATTTTTGGTTAAGAAGAAAGACGGATCATGGCGATTTTGCGTGGACTACCGGGCCTTGAACAGTGTAACTGTGAAGGACAAGTTTCCGATTCCCGTGATCGAGGAGCTCTTGGATGAGTTGCATGGGGCGACCCTGTTCACCAAGCTGGATCTGCGGTCCGGCGGCTACTATCAGATCCTGATGAAAGAGGAGGATGTGCATAAGACTGCCTTCAGAACTCATGACGGTCACTATGAGTTCTTAGTGATGGCCAATGGATTGACTGGGGGGCCGTCTACCTTTCAGGCCAATATGAATGAGATTTTCCGTTCATTCCTGCGACGCTTCGTCCTGATTTTTTTCGACGACATCCTGATTTACAGTGCTACTTGGGCGGATCATCTACTTCATGTGGCTCAGGTCTTCTCTACTCTTCGGCAACACCAGTTATATGCTAAGCGGTCTAAGTGGTTCTTTCGGACAACCTGAGGTGGAATATTTGGGGCATCTAGTTTCTGTTGAAGGGGTGAAGGCAGACCCACGGAAGATCGAGAATATGCTGTCGTGGCCCCGACCGTTGACCATTCGGGCACTGCGGGGGTTCTTAGGCCTCACTGGGTACTACCGACGCTTTGTACGGGACTACGGAAGATTGCTAGGCCACTTACCCAGCTGCTACAGAAGGATGCTTTTGAGTGGCACGCTGAGGCCGAGACCGCCTTCCAGGCGCTCAAGCGAGCTATGACGACGACTCCGGTGTTGGCACTCCCGGACTTTACCAAACGGTTCGTGGTCGAGACAGATGCTTCTGTGTGGGTGGTGGGGGCGGTTTTGATGCAGGAGGGGCGGCCGATCGCCTTTTACAGTAAGGCTTTGGCTCCCCGGACTCTGGGTCTCTCAGTGTATGAAAAGGAGCTGCTGGCGGTGATTCATGCGGTGGCTCTCTGGCGGCCCTACCTTTGGGCGTCATTTTACGATCCGGACCGATCACCAGAGTTTGAAGCATTTCTTGGAGCAAAGGATCTCTTCCCCCTGCAACAAAAGTGGGTCACCAAGCTGTTGGGCTATGATTATGCGATCGAATATCGACCGGGGAAGGATAATCGGGTGGCTGACGCCCTCTCTCGCTTACCCGAAGGGGGTTTGGCACACATTTCCGGGCCGCAGTTGGAGTCGATGGATGAAATTCAGACGCGGTGCAGCGCGACCCCGAGTTACGGGCTATTGTGGAGGACTTGCAGCAAGGTCATGCGACAGCTCCAGGCTACCATTTACAGAATGACCGGACTCTTCTATCACGGGCGGGTGGTCATTCCTGCTCATTCTGCTTGGCGCACGGTGATGATGCATGAGTTTCACTCGTCGCCGACAGGCGGCCACGCCGGCGTTCTTCGCACCCTTCAGCGGGCTCGGGCCAACGTGTTTTGGAAGGGCATGCGCCGCGACATTCAGGAGTTCGTACAGACGTGTGCGGTGTGCCAACGACAAAAAATATGAGACTACTTCTCCGCCGGCCTCCTCACTCCTTGGAAATCCCACATCAGATCTGGGACACGGTTTCTATGGACTTCATCGATGGGCTACCTAAGTCGCAAGGGAAAACAGTGATCTTGGTAGTGGTGGACAAGTTGTCCAAGTATGGGCACTTCTTGCTCTGAGCATCCCTACAC